>CAJVPJ010000578.1:0-21559 GCA_910592205.1 Paraglomus occultum | reverse complement strand
GTTACATGCGCGCGAACTTGATGTATAATTTGCAAAATTTTGTGTTACTCACTCATTTATTGGAGGGCACTGTACATTACCGTATTTCATATTTTTAGCAATAAACGAGTAGATTCATTATACTCCGAACATACTGCATATGGTGGATGTATTTTACTACCTTATTCATAAACCGTTATTCGTTCTTGTCTAATAGTTTAATGATCATATCAAATCCTTGATATTTCCCAAAACGCGCCGCACATTTAGTTTGTTAACACTAATATCCCTTGCCAACAATTCTACGGCTAGTGTTATAAATTTATTTTGAACGTGCTGCTGACAATGTGTAATTAGCTAATCTTGTAATAACTCCATCATCGAAACAATGTAAAACTTCCCGAGAAAGCGAAAGGTGCAGAAACTATTTGACGTCGGCTCAAGTTACAGACAGCCTATACCCGATCCAAAACTTTTCTCCGAACATCAATTCATTCGGCGGGCGATACAAAATTTGAATTTGACGATGAAACCCTTAATAACAGACTCGGATAAAAAACGAGATTCCCAAATACGACTAAAATCTAATATTAAATGTCTGTCCCCGACTCTACAAATGACAATGTTGCAAAGGTTATCAAAAACTTCTACATCATCAACATGCATGACCGCCTCGACATCCACAGCCGCGAAAGACTTGCTTTGCCGGAATGATAACTAATTACAATGAAAAAATAGGTTTCGCTATGATACATTCTGTACTTATCAGAAATTTTTTGTTGGAAGATGCATTATGCTCACTCGTTACAGTCGACCGCTATGACGATAATGGAAACCACGACAAAAGTATCTACTGCATTGTATTCACTCGCTATTCATTTTCCGCATGTCCGCACAACCGCTCTTCCTCACTTATACGCAACAATTATCATTAGAGAGATACGTATGTAATTGTGAGTAATGATGACGTAATTACTTATTATTAACATGATGTTGTACAAGCCGTTTCAGCAGCGATCTGTGAGCGTCTACTGTTGATTCACAAACGCTTAAAGACAACTGACGGGTCATGGCTAAAGCTTCTTTCAAAATATTCAAGTTAAAATATGCAGCCAAACGAGGACGTGCTCAAGCACAATATGATCTTGGTTTGTGTTATCACAATGGAACTGGAGTGGAAAAAGACGAACATAAAGCGGTGGAATGGTATCAAAAAGCGGCCAAACAAGGGCATGCTGGTGCACAATTTGATCTTGGTCTGTGTTATCATAATGGAATTGGGGTAGAAAAAGATGAACAAAAGGCGATTGAATGGTACCAAAAAGCTGCTGAACGAGGTGATGCTAGAGCACAATTTAATCTTGGTCAGTATTATTACCATGGAAATGGGGTAGAAAAAGACAAACAAAAAGCAGTTGAATGGTATCAAAAAGCTGCTGAACAGGGCAATGCTGATGCACAAGTTGATCTTGGTTTGTGTTATTATAATGGAATTGGAGTAGAACAAGATAAACAAAAGGCAATTGAATGGTATTACAAAGCAGCTGGACATGGACATGCTGCTGCACAATACAATCTTGGTAATTGTTGCTGTCTTGGAACTGAAATAGGAAAAATTGAACAAAAAACATTTGAATGGTATCAAAAAGCAGCTATGCCTGACCCACAACATACTGGTACAAAAGCTTATCTTGGTTGGTGTTATGAAAACGGAAATAAAGTAGAAAAAAATGAACAAAAGGCGGTTTATTGGTATCAAAAAGCAGCTGAACAAGGTGATATGTTTGCACAATATAATCTTGGTAACCTTTATTACTATGGGACTGAAGTAGAAAAAAACGAACAAGAAGCAGTTAAATGGCATCAAAAAGCAGCTGAACAAGGATATGCCTTTGGACAATATAATCTTGGGTTATGTTATCATAATGGAACTGGAGTAAAAAAGATGAACAAAAAGCAGTTGAATGGTACCAAAGAGCTGCTGAACAAGGAAATGCTGATGCACAAGTTGATCTTGGGTTGTGTTATTATAATGGAATTGGAGTAGAAAAAGATGAACAACAAGCAATGGAATGGTACCAAAAAGCTGCTGAACAAGGTGATGCTAGAGCACAATATAATCTTGGTAAATGTTATCACTTTGGAAATGGAGTAGAAAAGGATGAACAGAAGGCAATTGAATGGTATCAAAAAGCTGCTGAACAAGGGCATGCTGTTGCACAATATCTTGAAACTGGAGTAGAATTAGGTGAACAAAAAGCAATTGAATGGTATCAAAAAGCAGCTGAACAAGGACATGCTGATGCACAATATAGTCTTGGTTTGCGTTATTATGATGGAATTGGAGTAGAAAAAGATGAGCAAAAAGCAATAGAATGGTATCAAAAAGCTGCTAAACAAGGACACACTGATGCACAAGTTAATCTTGGTTTGCATTATCATGATGGAACTGGAGTGGAAAAAAGTGAACAAAAAGCAGTTGAATGGTTTGAAAAAGCTGCTGAACAAGGTAATGTTAAAGCACAATATAATCTTGATCTGTATCATAATGGAATTGACATAAAATCAGATGAACAGAAAGAATTTGAATTGTATTACAATGCAGCTGAACAAGGTGATGTTGGAGCACAAGTTGATCTTGCTTTGTGTTATCATAATGGAACTGGGATTGAGAAAAATGAACAAAAGGCAGTTGAATGGTTTCAAAAAGCTGCTGAACAAGGTGATGCTAAAGCACAATATAATCTTGGTAATTGTTATCACAGTGGAACTGGAGTAGAAGAAGATGAAATGAAAGCAGTTGAATGGTATCAAAAAGCTGCTGAACAAGGACATGCTGATGCACAATTTGATCTTGGTTCACATTATTATAATGGAATTGGAGTAGAAGAAGATGAGCAAAAAGCAGCTGAATGGTATCAAAGAGCTGCTGAACAAGGACATCCTGCTGCACAATATAATCTTGGTTTATGTTATTATAATGGAATTGGAATAAAAGAAGATGAACACAAAGCAATTGAATGGTACCAAAAAGCTGCTGAACAAGGTTATGTTAATGCACAAGCTGATCTTGGTGATTGTTACCATCTTGGAACTGGAGTAGAAAAGGATGAACAAAAGGCATTTGAATGGTATCAAAAAGCTGCTGAACAAGGACATGCTGGTGCACAAGTTGATCTTGGTTTATATTATTATAATGGTGTTGTTGTGGAAAAAGATGAACAAAAGGCAATTGAATTGTATCAAAAAGCTGCTGAACAAGGTAATGTTAGAGCACAATATAATCTTGATTTGTATCATAATGGAATTGGAATAGAAAAAGGCAAACAAAAAGCAACTGAACAAGATGATGCTGATGTGCAAGCTGATTTTGATAATTATAGCCACATTGAAACTGGAGTAGAAAATGTAAATAGTGAACAAAAGATGGTTAATATTGAATTATACAAAAAAGCAGCTGAACAAGGTAGTATTAATGCACAAGCTAATCACTTTGGAACTGAAATAGACAAAGATGAACAAAAAGCAACTGAATTGTATCAAATGGCTGCTGAACAAGGTGATGCTGTTGCACAATATAATCTTGGTCTGTATTATCATAATGGAGTTGGAGTAGTAGTAGAAAAGGATGAACAAAAGGCATTTGAATGGTATCAAAAAGCTGCTGAACAAGGACATGCAAATGCACTGTTTAATCTTGGTTTGTGTTATTATAATGGACTTGGAGTAGAAAAAGATGAACAAAAAGCAATTGAATGTTACCATAAAGCAGCTGAAAAACAAGATACCAGAGCTCAATATAATCTTGGTGTGTGTTATGAAAGGGGAACTGGAGTAGAAAAAGATGAACAAAAAGCATTTGAATGGTATAAAAATGCTGCTGAACAAGGGCATGCTAGTGCTCAATATAATCTTGGTAATTGTTATCATAATGGAATTGGAGTTGAAAAAAATGAACCAAAGGCAATTGAATGGTACAAAAAAGCTGCTGAACAAGGTGATGCACAAGTTGATCTAGATAATAAGTCTCATGTTGAAGCTGAAGTAGAAAAAGATAAGAAAAAAACAGTTGATATTGAATCATATCAAAAAGCTGCTGAAGAAGGTGATGCTGTTGCACAATATAATCTTGGTTTGTGTTATCAACTTGGAACTGGAGTAGAAGAAGATAAACAAAAGGCATTTGAATGGTATCAAAAAGCTGCTGAACAAGGACATGCTGTTGCACAATATAATCTTGGATTGTGTTATTATAATGAAATTGGAGTAGAAAAAGATGAACAAAAGGCAGCTGAATGGTATCAAAAAGCTGCTGAACAGGGTGATGCATTTGCACAATATAATCTTGGCAATTGTTATTATCTTGGGACTGGAGTAGAAAAAGATGAAGACAAGGCAACTGAATGGTATCAAAAAGCTGCTGGGCAAGGACATGCTTTTGCACAATATAATCTTGGTGATTATAATTTTGGGGCTGGAGTAAAAGAAGATGAACAAAAAGCAGTTGATTGGTTTTAAGCAACTGAACAATAACAGGCTAGATTATATACAAAAAACATATAGTAATAGGCAACATAATGTGGCTGGTGTTATGAGGGATGTAAGGGAAGAAAGCCAAAGTTGCTGAGCAAGAGTATATAATTAAGTCTATTTTAAATATAATAGTAAATCCAAATTAAAGAAAGGATTCAATAATTAACTAAGTCATCTATGTTAATATCCAGTAAAGAAGCAGAATAGGGTTTAGATAAGGTAAATAGTTGTTTTATTTTGCAAATTGTATCAATAATAATAATAAAGCCACATGTATTATTTGTAATCTCACAATTTTATTAATGCTGAAATTTTATAAATGGGTACTAGTACTATTTCCAATGTCACAAAAAAAAAGAACTTTTTTGATGACCATTGCCTCAAGCGTTTTACATCATAGTAATGGCTTGCTTAACTGTTACCATGTCAAAGTAAAAGATGAGTTTGTATTTATATACTTTACAGAAACTGTATATTCGCCAGAAATGTTGTCACAAGGTAGTTACTAGTTATATGTAATATTAATTATAATGTTTACACAACATTTTGTGACCTAATTACAACTTGTCATAAGAACATTGATTTAGAGTTGTGGAAGCATTGTACTATGTAAGCATTGATCAATGGTAGTATAATAATTATATATTGCTTGTATTCGCCTTATAATAACCTAAGCCTAACATTGTTGCAATACAGTAACTATATAGTGACTGGATTGATATACCAACCTTGTTACAACCTAGCTACAAAGAACATTGATTTAGCATAGTTAAAGCATAGTAACAACATTGTGACGATATCATATTAACTTTTCCACAATATAGGCATAATGAATCATCGGATAGTTTTATGCTAGTAAAAGCGTTGTTGAATTTATGATTTTTATAAACTGTTGTTATTTCCAATGCTTTATTTGAGAATCAAATCATAATATTTATTTAGTACACAATGAAGTCCAGTTTAAATAAAATGTCCGTTCCATTGCCTAATTATAGTGTGGACACGCTTCAATCGAAGTTGGGTCGGGAACATAGGTGGAAAATGCTAAGAAATTCGGTTTAATTAGTAAATTCAGTTATTGGGGCAAATTTAATATAGATGTTTAGAACTTACCTTCACTGCAGTCATGTGTCCGTAAATTTTTTGATGGTGATCCTGGGGTAGTTTTTTGGATTCGAAAATCATTCTATGATTGTGTAATTACAAAATTATATACTCAGCAACGTAAAACAAATTATCACTCCAATTAATATCGTTGTCCCAACGATTATCATAATCACAACCACTATTATCGTCATCTCCCAATTATCAACAGTCTGTATTTTTCGCCAAACCTTCCATTATTGTTATTGTCTCGTTCTTGTTCTTTAACATTAATTTTTCTTTTAGATGGGCGGGTCATTGAATAGGTTCAACCAAGATTATCAAGAAACAATGTAAATTCCGTATACGAAGTGCTGATCTCTAGTCCGAAATTTGCCTCTTTTGTTATATATACAGTCAAGATTCGATGTAAAGTCGACGGGACGGGGTTGTTTTTTGACTATATCGAATATTCTCGTTATAGTAAAGTTTATATATACGTGGCATAAATCTTTACTACATCGCAGTCTTGTGGTAGCATAATAATAAATGACTTAAACGTTATTTTGACTGAAGATTCAATTGTGCTGAACAAATGTACTGATACTAAGTCATTAACGGAGCAAATGCATACTGTTCAATTATTAGTAACTTCTTGATTTGGTCAATTTATTAAAGCCATTTCAAAAAAAAAAACGTAAAATTGACTATAGCACCAATTATTGTGCGATACGTAATGTTTGCGGACAAACATATCCAACACGCTTTGTTTTCTCGAAGCAAATTCCTTGAAACAATTTCTTTTTCAATGTGCTTAAACCTCTGACGAAAGAATTATCAACAATAAAGTCGCCATCCGGTTGTTGTTCAAAAAAAGTTACGATGCCGTCAACAAATGTAATGGCTTGTGCATAGGATAACGGTTCTGTCTCCAAATCTTTATCATCCGATTTATTTGACTCACAATTCTTTACGATTGAAACGATTTCTTCGTCTGTTGGTATCTCACATTGTTCTCTTACTTTTATTTACCACGTGTTTGTTCGTATTATTGTTGGTCAAAATCCATCAAGTGGTACAATATTCACTATATCGAGAACGAGAGACCAATTTACTAATATTTTTTGAGACTATAACGCGAAATTTATCATATCGAGACTTACTATGAAACTTTAATTTATCGAGGAAAAATTTAATACTTCGGTTTTTTGTTCAGAGGAATTCTTGACTATAACGCGAAGTTTACTATATTGAGACTTTACTATATCAAGTCTTGACTGAAATTTACTGAATTTTAAACCATAATAACTTGAAATTTTACATAACATTTTATAAAAGTACACCGGTAAAATGTTCAGCTTACTTTAATTTATCATTCTATCGGCTTAGATTTGCAATAGGTTTATTTGTTTTTAACTTATAAAGTTTGAAAGTCATGTAATATTTGTGCGGTTTATAGATGATAGCCACCATAGTCAAATTTAAACCGTACTTAATATTATATAATTTTTTACACACACATTGATAACAGTTATTGTCGCGGCTGATGCTGAGACTCACGTGATATATACTTATGTTACGTAAAAAGCAGTAACGTGTAACGTTTAATATCACTTTTACGTAATGATTGTACAACGCAACACATATCATTTCCTCTTTTATTTCATATACATATATATTTTGATACATTATTAAAATCAGGCATTACAGTAAGCGATATTTGGAAAACCAATGGAAAATGACCGAATTTACACATGGAAGAATTTAGGAATCGAAATAAGGAGAAGTTAGTATGATAAAAGAGCATTTGTACAGCATCACAAATTGCAAATACTCTATTAAACCAAATACCGTACATTTCACAATCTAGCAATAAAAAACAGTCACGAGATAAAACGTTAGAAGCAAGAATCATATCCATAATCCCAAATCCATGAACACTAACATTGTGTCAGAAAGGCGTAAATCTATAGAATATAATTTACAAGTTGAATAATAGCCTAAAATGTACAGATTCATAATAACACGTCGCATACAAATCGCATATCGTCGAATACTAACATCCATAAAACGAAAGATCGTAACGGCATAATCTGTTAGAAGCATGTGAAGAGAAAATCAGTATTAGAAACATACGATATGAGAGTAATGTAAGTAAAATTCTCAAATCGCTCGATAATTCGATTTCGTCATAATTCGATCGCTTAAGCAAGACCCGAAATTTTTTTTATTATTGTTTTCCTTAAGTACATATGCCCTTAATTCGACTTGTGTTAATGACCGATCGAATTATTTCAATCGTTTGTATAACGTAGCGTGCATCTGTGTGACCATGACGTGATTTTTGAGATTATGAGCCGGGACACCCCCAATTATTAGGTAATAGAAAATCAGTCATGCGGATCTCAGCATCAGCGGATCTCAGCATCAGCCGCGACACTCACTATTAATTTGGTCCCATCGCCAGAAAGATATCTTGTTGGATATCATATAAGTCAATCGCAACTCCTGGTCTTTGAAGAAGCGATTGGGGCTGGGGATATGGCTGCTGTGAAGAAATAATCGTATAAAACGAAGGAAGGGGAGGAGGTTGTGCGCAATCAGCATAGATGCAATCACAATCGATTGTAATCCATTTCATATGAGGATTACTGCAAAATTGGCTCTCCCTTCCATTCGCATATACAGATCCGAACTCAATCTGAGGGTACCAAATAATGTGAGTTAATACTAAACAAGCAAAAGAATAACAATTGTAAAACACAAATCCTACCTCTTCAATTGGTTCGAATCTTGTCGCATTTGGGTTTTGTCGAAGAGTTGCAGCCCGACAAAATTTGAGGCACTGTCAAAAGATATAATAACAATTAAACAGATGAAGTACGAAGGGAAAAAAAATCGCAAACTACACTAACCCGCAAACGACGCAAAGGGCGTCTAGTCGTCGTATTACGGCATCTTCTCTCCCAATTACCTAATTTTATAACGATAACGTCTTCACAGCGATTCGGTGCCAGCCAAAACTTGTTTATTTTGGCCTTCACATGTTGAAGTGTTTCCGAAGAAGCGACTTCAAAAATTATGCTAGGCCATGGATTTCCCTAAAAATATAATGAATCCATATTGATATCTTACAAATTATTAGTTATATTAATATTGACAAATCATACGAACATTCCGATCACAAGGATTTTGTGCTGGTTGACCCAATAGACGTCTTGGTATAAAACATGCATCTGGCTCTTGATATTCGTTGCTTGGAAGATTAGTGTATAACTCTGGATGAAATAAAGTTTAATTTCAGTACAACAAAATATGCAGGCTAAATTCTTGTTAGGACTTACTTATTGCGCCCAAGACACATATATCATCTTGTGCTGATACATTATTGAATGCACTTGTAAACTGACGGGTAAATTTGGCATGCGTAATTTCGTGTTCGGCAGTAGGCAGCTCAATAATAGTTACAGTGCCATTTTGATAATCCAAGAACCTCCTAGCTTTAATAATTTCAACTCGTTTCGCGAACTGACTAAATGTTACGTCTCTTGCTAAAACTAGAGGCAATCTAACATAATAAATCAAACTTTAGCATGAGATAATGTAATAAATGAATGCTAATGTTTTACCTTTTTTCATCGATATCCAGAGAACCTAGAGACGCCTTAGTCGACCACCAATATATTTCTTTTTCATCGGCTTCGTTTATATAATTTATATTATCTGCGTCGCTAGTATTTGCGCCGTTATTTGTATCTGCATTCATTTCGAATCCAGATGCCAGGTTACTTAAGTCATAACTAGAGCTTAGACTGGAACTGAGCCTAAGCTGGTTGATGGTTTCTGTAACGGAAAGATCGCTCTGTAACCGAGGTTTTGGTGCAGAAGTGCTTTCAACTTCGGCACGTTTTCGTTTCTTGGAGACATACGACAATGGATATCTGGATTCGTCCGAATCTTCAGCAGCAGACGAAGCAGTCGACATTTTGAAAAGTTTTTTTTTATTGAGATTGGGCTACCTACCTATTTGCATAACGTATATTTGCGTATTCTGTTTATTTGCATAAAGAAGCCCCAGTCCCCTTAGTGGGACCTATTAGCTATTTGCATAACGTAAACATGCATATATGCATCAAAGGCGGACCCTAACTCTAGTAGATCCGGCCAACGTATATTTGCATTCACGTTATGCAAATAGCCCACTAAGGGACCGGGGCTCCTTATGCAAATAGACATGTGCGACTGTACAAAAAAACGCGCGGCATGCTTCTACAATTCGTCTTTGTACTAATCAATGACGTATTATTGGGAACTTTTTAGATAATCACAGTCACACCTGTCTATTTGCGGACCGATAGATTTTTATGCAAATGTACGTTATCACATGATTGTTGATGCTGATCACATGATTTGATACTCGAATTTTTTTTATTATTATGCCCTCCTCATACACGATGAAGAACACTACATTGAGCAATCAATACGTTATCAAATCTGCTTAAAAAAGCAGAATGACCCAAAAAGAATCAATAAAGTAGTGCGAGCAAGAACTTGAAAGTTGATCAACCAACTATTCCAGAACGTTAAAACGCTCATCTGAGTAGTTCTGTACTAACAGGCAGACAATACCGCTGATGGTGTAACCTGCATTTGTGTGATGTAACACAAGTGTTGAAAACGAACATTTGTTTCAACTTGAATTCTTAAAGTCGTCAATATTCTTATAAAATCGAATTCTTAAAGTCAATCTATTACTATGTCGTTAGCATCAGACACTCTTGAATGGGAAACTACCAACGTAAAGCCGACTCAAATTGACAACGTTTACTACGCTATTCATGATGATGAGACGATAACGTCGTTGCGTTGGTATTAGTTGGAAGTAGCGAAGAGTGCACACCAACACTTGTGAGTGAGTTTGTTAGAATACACTCACTTCCAACATACAAGTACAATAACAATGACAATAACTTTAGACGATACTCTGTATGGCTTAAGCGTCGCAACAAACTCATAAAAGGATTAATCAAGCATGATGACAAGTATTACATGGTCGCCGTTAAACGCTTTTATCAGTGTTACTCTCGGTATGGATTCTGTTCCAAATGTGGAATACTCCGCTGTAGTCCCGTGTGGTGCATATGCGGACATAAACAATTATCAGATGGATGGACTAGCAGCAATAAACAGCTCGATGAGTTTATAAAGAAGACTCAGTCACAAACAAACTCTGCAAATGACGCCTAATTGGAATGGATTTCATTTGATTGGATTGGTGATAGGAGAGATGGAAGTGAATGGTTGTATGGTCGTACCTACCGATAATTATGTTAAATTGATTCCACTTGAGATAACAGATGAGACACATGATTTATATTATGCCGAGGTAAACTATTTGCTTATCATGTTTATTGAATAGTTTAAATAATTATTGACTTATTATTATGTAATATTAGTTATGTGATGAGCATCCTGATATTCTTAACAGGGATGTTTGGGTTACCATCGAATTTACATATGACAATAAATGGAGAGGGAAGTATTATCTCGTAAAAGAAAAGGAGAGGCGTGGATTATGTCTGGCATGTACAGCCAAGTATAAACGTCATATAAGTGCATTCTGTTATGAATGCAAAGCACCAAGACACCTTAATTGGACGACTGGCAAGAAGTCATTGGATTCATTTATTACAGAGTCACGGCGCAATACGATGAATGAAGATGATGCGTATATACAATGGATAGAATATTCTCTATTAACAAACATACAAGAGGATACGCCATTACGTCATGGATGCACACATATAATGAATTGACCTGTGTAACACTCAAAAAAGTAGTTGACGAACAAAACAATCAGTCGCTTGATTTTCATCAGGTAAATTATACGTGTAAACAATGCAATCGATAAGTGCGTATCATACGTTTAATTGACAAGTGTTCTAACGTCGTATTCTATTTGTTTCAAAATAGTTAACTAAGGAATACCCGACGATATTAACATCTGAGAACATTTGGATAATTGGAATCACTCAGGAGCCATCTACTCTAAAGGACACACAAAATCAGGAGCCATCTACTACTACTCGGGAATTTTATTTAGTTTTCTATTACGACGTATATGCAATACTGAACACATTTATACGAAATACCTATTCATATTGGGTTAAATACATGCAGTATAGCGAGCGACTTTTATGAACTCAAAGAGATTGGATCTGGTGGTTAAGGAACGATTTATACTGCCAAGTATAAAAATTATTTGGAAGTATGGCATATGAATGAGGAAACCGTTGTACTCAAACGATTTAAAAATTTTGATGAAATGTCGGAATTATTTATTTCTGGGGTAAGTAATGATTGGTACTATTACTATTAATTAAAGTGATATTTTAAGCTGTCTCTATTATTATTTATTTATTTAATAGTTCAGAAATCATGCCAAGTGTGCAACCAATCATGTTTTATTCCTTCAAATTTATGGAGTCATACAAGATCCAGAGACAGAAGAGTACATGACTGTTATGCAATATACTAACAATGGCAGCCGTTTGTCTTATTTGGTTCAAAATATTAACAAATTGACGTGGTTGGATAAATTACGGCATTTGTACGATATTGCATATTATCTGTATGTTATTCATGATACGGGGTTAGTGCATTGTAATCTTCATGGCGGAAACATTGTTATGCATACGGATGATACGGGTTATACAAAATCATACAGTATATATGCGATCTTGGTCTTTCACGGTCAATGAATTCACGCAAGTCAAATTCAATCAGTCAAGGCGGTTTGCCATTTATTGCACCGGAAGTTTTCCATACCCGCAATTTACTCAGAAATCGGATGTATATTCATTTGGTATCATTATGTATTTGATTGCTACTGGCGAACCGCCACTTAGAGATTAGTCGTCTGACAAATGTTTGGCGATACGTGTTTGTGAGGGACTGCGACCGTCGATGCCTGATTCTGCGCCGGAGGCATACAAGAAACTTGCCGAGCGGTGTTGTGATGCTGATCTTGATAAACGTCCTGATGCAGAGACACTTTGGAACAATATTATTGAAAATGTAGAAGAGGATAAATCTGGTAACAAGTGTGGAATACTGTTTATTATAATGATGTAAAGCCATTGTCACGTCTCGAGGAGAATAAATATTCCAGCACACTCTTATCTACTGGAGCTTTGCTTAAACTGAGAAATAGTAATGATTTGAATTCAGCTGCAGGTACGATTACATGTTGATACAATGAAGTCAATCTACAATATTACAATGTTAACACTTTAACACATTTTTTATAATTTAGCAACTCAAACAAACTCGTAGTTTACACTTTATTATAGTTATATAAATTTTATTCAAAGGTTTGAATTATACAATGTGCTTCTACATATGTCAATATGGATGAGTTAACAAAACGTTGAAATAAAGTTATGCATATTTACAGTTAGATGCGGCTGTGTATTAGAAAAATATAAGCAAATTATTAATTGATTAATTAATTAATTAAAAGTAAATATTGAGAACCAATTATCTAAGGCTTATAAATAAATAAATAGCCATATTGCCTGAACAATAAAACTTACTTGATGATGCGTCAGTCAATAATGCATTCTGGATAGTGTTATTAACGTACGCAAGATTTCGATAGACGCGATAGTACGCTTCATAACTAGAATGCAGATAAAAACTTTGGGAATGTAATAAAGCATAAAATTTGACACTTCTGTAAGAATTAAATTTTAATTATTTTACTGCGTATCAGACGGTATTTCATATTTCTCAAAAACTATTGCCACTCTTTTCGTGGGGAACAAACTCACTTTGAGACAGTCTTTGATGAAATACTGCATTTACATGATTGGGTAAAACAAAATTTCAGACAAAATTACAGTTTTCTATGACTTGACAACAGTGGTAATTATAAAAGTGAACGTCAGCAGCTTATTATACAATTGTATTCTATTTTTGTCTTCATTGTCTTATAATAGTCGTTTAATCGACGGAAAATAATAGATGTATGTAACTTTAGTCTTGCAATTTAGCTTGCCGAGAGATTTAACTTCGAACTATTCGACCTAAAAGTTCTACTGACAAACAAGTAAAATGCCAAAAATTTTATTTACACCAGTTATGTAGAATATGTACGAATAAACTAAGACGTTATAGTCACGCAAATATATTTTCAGGTTGACAATTAAAGTTTGGATAGTATTCATACAAACAGGCACTAATTTATGTTGCAAAAGTACAGAATACAAAGAATAAAAGTCCAAGTTAATCAGTATTGCAACTGGCGAAGTACCACATAATACGGAAGGCAAAAATGTGTAAACGCGCTGATCCAAAGCATATATGCGTTTTGGCCTAGTTATTAAATAAATTACAATTATAAAACATGATTAACAAAACGTTCCAAATTATATTCTGTGTTCACAATGTTATTCATCCATAGATGAATAACTAGACAAAACATTTGTTTACATGTCCTTGCAATATCTTGCGTCTTTCTAGCATTGTCCAAAGCAAGACAAGCTCATGATATCTTAAGTAGACGTTCTAAATGAGAACATGTTGCAATTATACTGTATGTCTACACAGAAATCTTCCAAAATTAATCCTGAAGTAACCAAAAAACACAACAGACAGCTAAAAACTTGTCAACACTTACTGTACGTGTTAAGATACAATCGTTGATTTGAACAATGAATTAGTAAAACCAATAAAACAAATACAAAGCACGCTGTTACATTAATAATAATAATACAATTACATACTCTTAAATAAACCACTATCATATAATTATAATAGTACACATTTACCAATTAAACGTAGTGATAATGCTGTCGATTTACTTGACAAAATCAAGCTGCCCGACAAATAAGACTTATTACAGAATTACGAACAAAAAACCTCTCCAAGTGTAATTGCTCTGTGTTACGTGTCATCGTTATCGCTCTTTTGTTACATATTTCCTATAAGATTTATGTTCTATTTGAGAAAGCGGAGAATTTTACTGTTTATAGTAATAGCCGCGTTAAGGCTTTGTTATCAGTCTCTTACGTTGCCTTCTTATTGTCCACTTATAATGACGCAGATAAACTAATCCGACCAACAAGTTAAAAAACGACAATCGCGGAAGAGCAATTAAACTTAAATTATATATATCTCTTTCGAACGGAGTTGTGGCTTTTCTACTTTGATGAATGTTAAACGAGGCTTTACTAATCATGACACAATGTCGACCGGCAGAGACAAATTAAGCGACCATTTTCTCCGACGGGTTATTCGGAACCTGAGTTGGGATATACAGTACTGTATTTAACCAGATGCATTTTTACTTGCAAATAACAAGCATATTCCACGAGACATCCACGGCATACGGAATGGAACCGAGTATGCTAATCGATATTAATATAGGGATTGGTGAGAGTTCACAATTATCGAATCATTGAAAGTAAGTGAACACACAACAGACACATCGATCGTGACGGAAAAGCAGATTGTTTCGAAACCGCCCACTTACTGACTTTTCGTTTACTGTGTACTAATCGCTGAGCTGATTGTCGACGTCGCAGTACCGATAGGTTAACGATTCTTCATTATTGGTAGAATCAAAGTTTAAAATTTCCAAATTGTCTAGTTAACTGTAATGCATTCGCTATTGTATGTTGAATGCAATCCGTGGGAGAGTTTAATTGAGTCTATTTACAATATAAACTGGTTTTAGGACATGTCTAAAGCGGAGCAGATTTCTCGCAGTTCCATTGGTCAAATCTGTATGACAGCCAATAGTAGTACTGTATTCCCGATCGTAATTATGTGTTACTTACTTATGCAACACAATCAAGATCAATTGTCGAGAACTTCCAAGTCAATATAGTAATAGTAACAATAACCATGTCATCAATCGCCTTAGAGAAGGAGTGGTTGGAAAAGAGTATCGCAAGTGAATACATTAGGTTTTATCCTTACGATGGTTTAATCGATAAAGACTGCATCGGCCATGGTGCGTTTGGTGTAGTATTCAAAGCAACAGTAGCAAAGACAGGTATCGTCGTTGCATACAAGATGATCAAATATTGGAATGAAGATGAGTTTTTCAAAAGTTTTGTAAAAGAGGTGCGTATAACATATGACTGAAGTGTTGATGGAATTACGAAATTGTGTTTTATATCTTCTCGTTTCATGACATATTCTAGCTCAAGATCCATCGTAGCGTAGATGACCATCACAATATAACTCGATTCCTTGGTATTAGCAAGGGTAAGGTAGCTAATCGATTTAATCTATTTAAATAACGAGCGCTTATACAGCTACTTTCTAAAATTTTTCAGATACCCGAGGAAAATACTTGATGGTCTTTGAGTATGCGGACAATGGTTCCTTGCGAGACTACTTATCGACGCCAACGGTCAAACTAGACTGGCCCGCCAATTGTCAACTAAGTTTAGATATTATCAATGGATTGAGACATATTCATAGAACGGGAATCTTGCATAAAGATTTAGTACGTGTATCTATATCTAGTCATTAATATTTTATTGACATAACGTGAATGCTGACAATAATTTCTTATCTCAAGTCTTCAAACAATGTATTGGTTCATGGAAAAACAGCTAAAATTACGGATTTTGGAACGTCTGAAATAATGCTACAACGAAAGACTTGTTCAGACCACCGAGGAACTCATGCATACCTTGATCCCAAATGCTTTAACAATGACAGTAGTCGGGACGAAAAGTCGGATATTTTTAGTTTTGGAATTCTTATGTGGGAAATATCCAGTAGAGAATATCCATGCAGTGAATTCGACAGCATCTTAGACATTCAGATTTACAGGCTGAAAGGGGGTCGTCATAATGTAGTTCCAGGCACGCCAGAAGAGTATAAATGTTTATATACAGAATGTTGGAACAGTGATTCAGACCAACGCCCAACTAGTCAACAATGCTATGATAGGCTAAGAAATACATTAGCAAAACTGAATAATAATAAGCTCTGTGATCAGCATAAAGAAATAGTTGAAGACCATCCACTTTCTGATAAGTTGTCCATTTTATACCAGAAATTAGAGCTTAATGGGAAAACTGAAGAAAAAATTGCTGATGTTATCAGCAATTCAATAATTCAAAATAGTGAGGAACAAAAGAATGCAGAGGTCATATTAAAATCTCATATTGGTTGTGGACAATGCTTGTGGCTGATTGGATTCTTCTATGCACATGGAATAGAAACTGGCAAAAGTCTTGAGCAAGCTTTTCAATGGTATCAGAAAGCAGCTGAACAAGGTTATGCGAGGGCACAAACTAGCCTTGGTTATTGCTATCGTATAGGGGAAGGAGCAGGAAAGGACATTCAAAAGGCAGTTGAATTCTATCAGAGAGCAGCTGAACAGGATGATGCCAGGGCACAAGTTAATCTTGGTAACTGCTATTATAATGGGACTGGTGTAAAAAAGAATGTTCAAAAGGCAGTTGAGTTGTATCAGAAAGCTGCTGAACAAGGACATGCCAAAGCACAAGTTAATCTTGGTAACTGCTATTATAATGGGACAGGAGTGGAAAAAAATATTCAAGAAGCAGTTGAGCTGTATCAGAAAGCTGCTGAACAAGGACGTGCCAAAGCACAATATTATCTTGGTGTTTGCTATGAGAATGGGACAGGTGTAGGAAAGGACATTCAAAAAGCAGTTGAGTTGTATCAAAAATCTGCTGAACAAGGACTTGCCAATGCACAATATAATCTTGGTGTTTGCTATGAGAATGGGACAGGAGTGGAACAGAATATTCAAAAAGCTGTTGAGTTGTATCAAAAATCTGCTGAACAAGGACTTGCCAATGCACAATATAATTTTGGTGTTTGCTATGAGAATGGGACAGGAGTGGAACAGAATATTCAAAAAGCTGTTGAGCTGTATCAGAAAGCTGCTGAACAAGGACTTGCCAATGCACAATATAATCTTGGTGTTTGCTATGAGAATGGGACAGGAGTGGAACAAAATATTCAAAAAGCAGTCGAGTTGTATCAGGAAGCTGCTGAACAAGGACTTGCCAATGCACAATATAATCTTGGTGTTTGTTATTATAATGGGATAGGGGTGGAAAAGAATATTAAAAAAGCAGTCGAGCTGTATCAGAAATCTGCTGAACAAGGACATGCCAAAGCACAATATAATCTTGGTGTTTGCTATGAGAATGAGACAGGCATGGAAAAGAATATTAAAAAAGCAGTTGAGCTGTATCAGAAAGCTGCTGAACAAGGACTTGCCAAAGCACAATATTATCTTGGTGTTTGCTATGAGAGTGGGACAGGAGTGGAAAAGAATATTCAAAGAGCAGTCGAGCTGTATCAAAAATCTGCTGAACAAGGACTTGCCAAAGCACAATACAATCTTGGTGTTTGCTATGAAAATGGGACAGGTGTAAAAAAGAACATTCAAAAAGCTGTTGAGCTGTATCAAAAATCTGCTGAACAAGGACATGCCAAAGCACGATATAATCTTGATGTTTGCTATTATTATTATAAGGGACAGGGGTAAACAAAACCATTCAGAAAGCAGTTGTGCTGTGTAACAAAGCAGCTGAATGAGAACTTGTGAATGCACAATATAATCTTGATATTCTTTATAAGAGTGGAAAAGATAAAGCAGTTGAGCTGTATCAGGAATTAGCTGAACATGGTTATACTGGGGGCACAAAATAATTTAATGCTTGCTATGAGAAAGAGACAAACTTGAAATAAATTTCAAAACAATCAAGCTGTATCTTATTCAGTTATTAGACTAAATGGTATATTAATATTAAATGTAAAGTACATTAGGGATTACTGAATAAATTCAACAAAATTCAGAATGAGAATGTTGAGTTCTTGTTAATATTAGTGGGCTTTGTTGTATGTTTTTTGATATAAGCATAAAACTTGACTTTGAATTAATTTATTATTAATAAACGGATGTCTACATTGCAATATTAATCATGTAACTGAAGCAATCACCACAGGGAGCAATCAGTAATTATTGTAAAGGGGAAAGCAGTGACTGTTTCTGTAGATGAGGTCGATTATTAATATTATAATTAATATGAAGTTGACACAATAACATGGCATGGCCTTGCATTGTATGATTGCATGTTATTAACATGACTCACATCTGACTAAGATTATTTTGAAGGCTTTTAACAAAGTAGCTTTAGAAAGCATTCAAAATTTACACAAAAAAATATTGATACAGACATAAACAGTTTGTTGATTACACAAATTAAGATCACGTTAGAATAATGGTTCCATTTATGTCTCAGCATTTTACTGAAGCCTATTTTTTCTTGTCTTTGCAATAAAGTAATACAGTCAAACCTCAATATAGTAAAGTAAAAGTTTGAATACAGTGAATTTTGCATTATTATTATAGTCAAGGATTTATCTGATACAAAAACATTATTATTAATATTAAAAATTTTCTTGATATAATAAAGTTATATTAATATAGTAATAGTACGCATAAGTCTCATTATTAGATATAGCCAAGTTTTTTCTCAAACAGTATTAGTAGATTGCTTCCTGATACATAGTCAAATTCGATAAGATAAAGTCACTCCAAGATAAAGTCACTCTAAGATAAAAAATTTTCCCGCCCCGAATTTTTTGTATTAAAAATACCTCGATAATATAAATTTTATTATAAAACCTCGATAACTCCGTAAGATAAAGAAAATTCTCTCACACTTCTAATAAATCAACCTCCTCTCCTTAAGTTAAATACCTCGATTAGTTAAGGATTTGCCTCTTTAAATTAAATAATTTACCATTTATGGAATAAGTGTTACCAAACAATCTTAGTCTTGATTTCGAAAATATGAATGCCACTGCCGGACCTTCTGTTAAGAATAAACGTAAGAATATATGTAATTCATTATCTGGTAGTAATCAATTACGAGAAAGACTTAACAGGACTACAAAAGAAAAAACTCTGTGAAATGTTTAATACGCGCTTATATCAAAATCAAGAACTTGCGGAGATATTTTCAGTTAGTCCTTCTACAGTAACTTTAATTGTCAGTGAAAAGGACAAATGGTTATCATTGGATGCCACCTCCCAAACAGCAAAAATTAAGCGAAACAAAGTACCCAAATTTCCAAATCTAGAAAAAGCTCTGGTGATATGAACATTGTTCAAACGATTCAAGAGCCATCTGAAGATGAGTTGTCCGAAGATGAGCCATTTTAGGAACTTCCAAATATCTCTCCTTCAGAAGATCTTTGTGCATTAGACACACTTGTAATTTATCTTGATCAGAATCAGACAGATTACTCTAATGATACGAAATCAGTATTGCGTAATTTACGTCGGGGTATTGATCGTCAAGTAATTGAAACACGCAAGCAGTCCATTATAACCAAATATTTCCACCAATAGTAGCAATTTGTAGTAATGCCGCAGTATATTCGATAAAATAAAACCTCTGTAACTTAAACCGTTACTACCAGCCCGTCGACTTCTATCTTATCGAGTTTGACTATGTATAATGAACTTGATGCATTTTGACCAATCATAATACAAACACGTGTTAAATAAAAGTGAGAGAAATTTAACAGCATGAAAATTGAAAGATAGACATTACGAAGAGAAAAAAGACAAAGGTAATTCAGAAAGAAGTTTTTTTGGTGTCCAGAAAGCTGAAATATGTCATTTAAAGAGCAAGACTTACCCAGGTTATTTTCGAGGCAACTGTTTTAAAGATTGTGCGCGATAAGATAAGGTGGGGTGGTTATCACTTGATCTAAATACTAATAAGGTTGTCATGAAGCGACAAAGAATTGGAAAGCATTCTCTGTTAGAAGATAAAGAGGCTGTTGTTATTTGGATATCTCGAGTTGTAAAAAATATTCAACTACCTTAGTGAGTAAGCATTGAAGAATTTCTTAAAATAACAATCAATGTTACGTTTTTTCGTCTATATTTTTTTTTGTTTCTTCGTTTTAATGGCTTTAATAAATAATAAAACGTTGATCGAATAAACTACTATAATAATAAAACTGGCCAGTCGCGATATAGTGAAGATTTATGCCACTTACATATGAACTTTATTATATTGAAATTTTTGATATAGTAAATTTCTCGATATAGTAAAGAAAAAACCCCATCCCGTCGACTTTACTATATCGAGGTTTGACTGTACTGTATTTAGGTTTGTGTGATGCATTCGAGCAAATCAATCATGAGATGTCAGAGTTAAGGTAAACAATTTCCGATTTAGTTGATGCCCCTCCCCAGATGTCCCTACCTATTTATGGCATTAATTTCCAAATTTGGTTGGGGCATCATGTTAAAAAGGTCCTAAACTGTGTCTAAGTTGTGCCATTTTTAGGATACTAAAATCTTCGTAGCGAGATACATAATTACGTAGTCTCTCCAAATGTAGTGTAACATAACAGACATCATCGGCATCTTCAGCTAGAAATAAGACTAATGAAATGTCGGCTTGTTTATGCAACATATCCTGCAGAGTTAACAAAAATACGCCCAACTGTGAAGAACCAATATTATGATCCGATATTATATAATAAGTTTGCAATCATGGAAAAATGGAGTTTACAAGTAAGATGTCAAGTACTCGTATACTAATATTACTATTGCTATTTGTTTCTCATTTTATCCGTATGTAGGAAGACACTATCGTAATCAATCTCTACAATGCGTGCGGCCCCAATGGACAGCTATATCTCGTGCGTTGAGTAGCAAGTCTTCTCATCAGTGTTCGCAACGGTAAATACGTTAACTAGGCATTTATACAATATTTGTTGCAACATAGTTGTATCATATATATTGACATAATTTGAACGATAAATCACAGATGGCGTAACGCATTACGTCCGGGACGTACAGTGACTTCCATAAATATTGCACCACTCATGAGAAAGAGTCTTGACCTGTGATTTCTCTCAACGCAATAGTTGC
>CAJVPJ010000577.1:0-21574 GCA_910592205.1 Paraglomus occultum | reverse complement strand
AATTGCTCAAAACATTTTTATAGACATAATTACGGACGAATGGGATAGTCTCGAAAAAGACATCATAGTTAACAGTATCAGTAGCATGAAAATCGGATTCAAGCATGTATTGAAGCCGAAGGAGGCCATACCAAATATTAAATATTAATAAAATTTATAGCCATGGTGTTTGGATTTTATCAGAATTTTTTTTTGTCCAAAAAACTGACCGCCATTACTTTTGCCGGGGACTGTATCTTCTGGAATACCTTTACAAGGGCATTCGGACACAACCCTACCCCCTCTCATTCAGATGATATGAACACCTTCCTTAACCGCTCACTAACGCGAAAAACAGTCAGCAAAGAATATTTAGGTTGTAGCCTAAAATTTTTCTCATATTTCCTGTATTCACAACTTTCCTGTCCAGGAATTATCCGTTTTTAGTCATTTAATTAATTTAGAAGACCTGTGAATCAGCAATGGAACAAAAAAAACCAGTTTTTTTTTTCCGCACTACGCTCCATAGACCTACACATAGATCCAAACACCCCATGATATCCGCACAGAAAATATACTCTTTCACTAAAACCGCAATAGATAGATACACCCTTCCATCATAGCGGTCCGCCATTTCTATGGGCTTTTATTCTCTTAATTTACATTACATGTGAAAGATAAAAACAACTTAAACTGAGCTTTAGCGAGCACCTCGTTGTGAATAAAAGTTCCTCGTGAATAAGGTTTCGTATGAACTACATATTAATATTTACTTAGTGGCATCAGGTGATAATAATAAAGGGATAATAATAATAATGATGACTGCCATGTGATTTTAGAATATTGTGTAATATTTAGTATACGCTAATTATTTTTATGACGATTATTTTCTTAATATTAATGGACGTTAAGCGAATCTCTAAAATTTTGGTGGCTAATCGTGGAGAGATTGCATGCCGTATCATTAAAACATGCAACAAATTGGGCATTATGAATGTTGCCGTTTATTCTGACAGGTGATACTTGGTTCATGTGTTAGCATACTTCATGCAGAGGAGATAGCGTATGTAGATAGATTATCTGTCTTATCCGCGGATTTATTTAATATACTTACATAGTGATAAAGATGCTCTATTCGTTAAACTATCCGATGAAGCCATCTACCTAGGCGCATCTCCAGCACTAGAATCTTACCTTTGCGGTGATAAAATCATTGAAGCTGCAAAGCGTGTTGGGGCGGATGCAATACATCCCGGATACGGATTTTTATCAGAAAATGCCGAATTTGCCGAGGCGGTAGAGCGTTCAGGTCTGATTTTTATGGGACCGTCTGCAGACGCAATTAGATTAGTCGGTGAAAAAGTAAGAAGAGAGCAATGAAACAGATTGATAGAATATATTATTCTATTGACAATTGGCTTTGAACTTATCGTATTATTTCGCAAGGCTGCCGCCAAAAATCTCTTGACGAAGGAGTTACCATCGGTTCCACTGGTTCCTGGATACAATGGAGCAGATCAGGACGTTAAAACATTGATTGCTGAAGCAAAGAAAATTGGTAAGATAAAAACCAGACTAATATTGATACGGATTTTTAATGAGTTATACTACATTCTTATCATGCCGTCTTGTTTTTATAGGATTCCCAGTGCTTTTGAAAGCATCGGCTGGGGGAGGTGGTAGAGGGATGAGGATTGTTCACGATGAATTTAAGTATGTTTTATGGATTTACGTTATGTCTTAATCATTGCCATTGATGTCTAGTATTTATCGATAAGTTTGTTGGTAGAATGCCCGAAGAGATTACGCTAGCTAAGTCTGAAGCTCTTCATGCGTTTGGATCAGATATATTACTAATTGAAAAGTACTTTGAATCTATACGACATGTCGAGGTATGCTGAATATTGCAGTATGTTACATACAAGCGGGTAGTTTTCAAATGTTAATAATATAAACAGATCCAGCTGATGGGAGACAAATATGGCAATGTTTATCATTTATTCGAACGCGATTGTTCAGTTCAAAGAAGGCATCAAAAAGTGATTGAAGAGACGCCCTGTTCCGTCCTTACTCAAGAAGTACGAAAAAGGATGACGAAAGCTGCTATCGATATTGGGAAGTTGCTGAAATACGAAAGCGCGGGAACAATCGAGTTTCTTCTGGTATGAATTAGACCTGTTGTAGCTGAACAAAAAGATATTATTATTATAAGAACTAACCTAATCGTTACAGGATGAGAAAGACAGGTTCTATTTCCTAGAGATGAATACGCGATTACAGGTTGAGCATCCAATTACAGAATTAATTACGGGATTGGATTTGGTCGAATTGCAAATACGTGTGGCGCAAGGTAGAGAGCGGTTTGGGTGTGCTGCGTTACCAGAACATAACTATGAATCTCATCATTATTAAAATTTAGGCTATGATCTATCACAGTCGACACTACCCACACTTAGGATAAAAGTACATTGAATATAATTATTATTTTTTTCTTTCGAATACTGTCGCTATATCATAGAATGACGTATTTGATGTTTAACTAGGGTCACGCAATCGAATGTCGGCTGTACTCGGAAGATCCGGCGAACAATTTCAGCCCTGTCGTTGGTAGGATCTGTTATTGGCAGCAAGCTGATACCCCTAACGTAAGATATGACACTGGTATTGAAACAGGTACTATCAAAAAGGAACGACGGCTTTAAGTTATGATTTGCTAATCGATACTCGATTTTATAGGTTCGGAGGTAGAAGTATACTACGACCCGCTTCTTTCTAAAATATCAGTATTTGGCGCCACACGCCGCGAGGCTCTTCATAATATGGCTCTTGCCCTGCAGAACACTATTGTTCTTGGACTAGTCACCAACCAACTGTTCCTATCAATCATCGTCTCTAGCAAACAATTCGCCAGTGGATTTTACAATACGAATCTCATTGACGAATTATTTTCTCAGAATGCTATCAAAAACGAAGCATTTGTTTCAGATGACCTGTCTGTAATTCCGTTTCTATGGTTTTGGTATCTGCGTGAGCGACAACGGACGACGTTGAGGCATATTCCGTCTGGATGGCGTTATGTTAATTATAAGAATCAGACCGATAAATACAAAGTCAATGGAAGAGAAGTTGAGATAGATTACAAATATGAGGGCAAGGTAGAAGTGAAGGGAAATAAGGATTACAAGTTTAGCGTTCAGCTTAGTAGTGGTGACAAGTCTGAAAAATTTAGGCGGTCGGTGATATTGCACGATGCAACCGTTCAAGGAGATCGTAAGTCGTGTTTAAAAATGTGTTTTTTTGATTGCAAATGCTTTAATAATACTGTAATTGTGCATTTAAGGATACCTATATGGCACCATCCGTTGTTCAATCGGTATAATATCTGTTTGATAAATAATGTTGTGTGAAATGTGAAACATTTCTCAAGCTTTCACTTGTTTCTTAGGCGGAATACAGCGTATTTATCATATTGCAAACGGGGATCAAGGCGAAAAATCGGAACATGTTTACATGCACAGTAAGGATTTCTCTTCGCAGATGAAGTTTACCCGGATATCACGAATGATATCGCTATCTAAGCAAGAAGAGGATGACTGTGAGTAGCAGACCTTGATGTAGTATTTGGTCAACATTATTACAACACTAAACATATTTTTCGCGTTTTAATGTTCCCAGTGTCTCCGTATACAGCACCAATGCCATGTAAAATTCTCCGACTGCTTGTTAAATCCGGGTCACGAGTAAAAAAGGATGATCCGTTATTGACGATCGAGTCTATGAAGATCGAAGTCAGGCTTTATTCTAGACATGATGGAATTGTGAACATCCTTGTTAAGGAAGGCGATGTTGTCAAAGCTGGAACTCTGTTGGTTAAGATCAGCCATTAATGGTGTGAACGTTGGAGATAGTGCTAGTCTATGCTCCAAAACCTCTTTGCACTTTGAACAGTATTATCCAAAAGCATGGCTACAGTCATTGGTCCTACTCCACCTGGAACTGGAGAAATGTAAGAGGCTACGTTCGATGCTGACACAAAGTCAACGTCACCAACCCATCGAACTCCAGATACCCTCGTATCATCTGCAACGAACATCAATAGACGAAATAATAAATAATGATTGATAATTTATTTCACGAGTGTAGGTACAAGAACATTGACTTTTCACAAACCTTCAATAGCATTTGTTCCAACATCGATAACAACTGCACCAGGTTTAATCCATTCACCCTTAATGAACTCGGGTTGTCCAATAGCAACCACGAGAATATCAGCTGTCTTTAACTACAATAAGCAGTAAGAAAAAGTGTCAAAATAATTTTTACCAAAAAAAAGTCAACATAATACATACTATTTCTGGTAGATTTTGTGTTTTGGAATGACAAAGTGTTACTGTGGCATCAGCTCTTGATAGAAGCATAAACATGGGAAGTCCCTACGAACGACATGGTAACATATAAATTATTAATGTTGCAACAATAGTATTACTGGGTAAACGATATCACGTACCACAATATCACTTCTGCCAACTACAACAGCGCGTCGACCAGCGATTTCCACACCTGCCCAAAACGTAAGTGAGGAGAGTTTTCAAGCATGGGACTTAAATATGGGCATGTGGGTTACCTATAAAGTTAAGCATTTCGATAACGCCCTTTGGGGTGCACGGTAAGAACATGGGTTTATTGTGGCGTTTAGCAAGATTCCCTATATTATATACATGGAAACTAATGAGGCAAACACAATTGATGAATTTTTTTTGTCAACAATATATTACTAGCACATACTTGATTAAAATACAATATCACTACTAATATTGCCTACCCATCCACATCTTTCTTTGGATCCACTGCTTCTGTAATTACTTTTTCATCTATATGCTCTGGTAATGGAAGCTGAACTAAAAGTCCATGTACTGATGGATTATTATTTAGTTCATTCACGGCATCCAAGAGCTAAACGTTCATGGAATGAAGTTGTCTGGCCAAATCAGTGCACTGAGCAACTAAAAGCAACAAAATTTCAAGTTAATACCTCGTTCTGACTAATAGTGCTGTCTTTCTTATGTAACGTAATTTCAATCCCGATCTACCAGAGGGCGTAAAGTTGGTTATTTTAATGAAAAGACCTTCAAACTGAAAAGAGCAAGAACTTCTTACTTCATTTGCAGCTCTTTCCTTTTGTTTCACATAAACGGTAGAATCTTCTCTTAATCCGACTTGAACAATGGCAAGATGCGGTCTGAAGCCGGGATATTTCTGTGCAAGATCTGTAATTTCTTGCTTTAATTTCTCGCGAATAGATCTGGGATATATTAGCGATGGCTGCTGACATACATAAATACTACGAAATTTGTTTCTTCGATCGCCTACTTTGCTAATTCTTTGCCGTCAATCAATGTTGCCATTATTGATTTTTTTTCTGGGTATGATCCTGGTGAGAGATAGCAAGAAACAGCGGATGACTTTAGTGGAATTAAATATTGACCAATATCAATTCGCTTTTTTTCCGGTAAAGGTGCCCTTGATAGGTAGCGAAATAGCTGTCTTTTAATGGGAACCTGTATTGAGAAAGACCACATTCAGAGAGAAAGAGTAAATTTTAAATTTCACATGACTCTTTGATCAACGAGCAAAGCCTTTATAATGTTTTGGTAGAATACCTAAGACGCCTACAAGCTAAATAATTTATGCCTACGTGAATTCTGTAGTATAAATAATTTACACAAGATATGGAATGGTTTATAAAATCTCAGTCTTTAGTGAACATACTGCTCAGTCGAAAGAGAATGTTGAACGTACCTTGCGGTGTTGAGGTTTTCGATTAATTGTTTAAAACAGGAGAATTGGCAAAGCTTAAAAAAAATCAACACAAAAAGAAATGCATCACAAATAAATTCTCTCACTGAAGAGAATTGTGTTACGTGCTAGTCAGTTATGTCACTCTTATAGAAAGAATTTATGTGATGCTTTTTCCTTAATAAACTATTGCTTTAATAACAATTCTATTCTCACGTTATTATTGTTAAACGGCGAATTCGGAATCCGTCGAGGTGATCAGTTTCTACTATTTTCTGAGAATAATCCAGTCATATTTGAATACAAACGTCCAGAAAGATTAATAAAGGAATCGATGGCATTTTAAGTTTATTTGGGATTAAGCCGTACGCTATCGTCTGCTCAGCGAATATACGTACTCGCTAAAAAAAGCATATATCAACAATATAAATAGGGCAAATATCTCTCAAAGATAAGGTATGCGATGCAATATATCGTTTTCCATCAATTGTGGATGCTCTATTACCCGATTTCATAGTGCTAGGCGTTGTGAACGCGTATTACTTTAGCTAAGTGCAAAGCGTGCGACAGGTTCTATTTCGCTTAAACTACAAAAATTCTACTACTCCGGTAGTCGAATCTTGTCGCTCTGCGAATGATTATATTTTCCGATAGTGTAGTTTCATCGTAAGTTAAGCTAAGCCTGCAAGTCGTTCGCTGTTATGTCGTCGCGTAACGTGCGGTTGGTCGAAATCCAACATAGCATGAAAGCCGAATAATTAATGATTTTTGGAAAAGCAGTCGGGTAGAGATCTGTTGATATGAAAAAGTCGGTATAGTACAGACCATCAAAGATATTACGTTTATACTTGAATAGTTTACCTTGTAATTTATCTCAACCGTGTTATCTCAAGTGGTATTAATTTCACGTATAAGTAATACAGGTATGCGTCATATTTTTCAACCCATTCCAAATAGGCTTCATTTGTTTGTATTTGAGAATCTTAACAAGTTGCTTATTGCATTCATTCATCGATGTGATAATCTTTATTTTCGGCAAATATACCAAGCAGTACTACAATTGAGTACTGTACGTGCCGAGCAGAATCCATAGACTAATAACGTTAAAATATCTATGTAATTTTCATACTTGGTAAATCTAATTTTACCGCGAACAAAATACTAAGCTCGACCCAAATGGGGCTCCCCTGTTCAAACCGATACCAAAATCGTTGTGATAGTGACTTTCGAAAATAAAGATTTTTCAGAAACTTCATTATTCAATATTTATATCATACTTCGGTGACCGTTAATGTGATTGGGTTTAACCTCAACCTTAATTTCTGCGCACTACTGCAAATACGGTAACAATCAGACTGTAGAACTAAAATGTCATACAGACACTATCGTTCAAACCGAAAGTATGACGAGCCGACCGAGCGATATACCCCAGACGGACGACTAGTCAAAAACGAATCACCACGAGAAACGAGAGAGGATATTCCCCTAAAAGAAATTGTGAGCACAGACTACGAGTCATGCATTGATGCGTCGCTTATGATTCAGCAAATCAACTAATGCTTCATTGGCTGATTAGCTTCGGCGACCAGATCTAAGAGAAGAATTTCTCAAGGAAGCACGCGAATCGATAGCAATCGATAAAGATGCGTTGAGGAAAGAGGATGTGACAATCGAATCAGAAAGCGATGAAGAATTATGGAGTAAAGATATCGAAGACAGGTTTTTTTCATATCGGCCAGGATCTGAATCATTTATTACGAGAGGAGATGACGATTATTTTGCTTTCAGAGGTAAGTTTATTCAGTTAGTTGTGAGCGTAAATCAAAGATTTATTTATGCAGTTTGGTTTTTGAATACATGTAACTATGCATGTTATTCGTATATCGACAGAATTCTAAAAGCATTGTAATACTCTATTTAAGTTTAATAAAATGTGAATCCATTCTATTGTAAATCAACATATCAAGTCAACTTGGAAGGACATAAACTGTAATATTTGCATAACACTACAAATAACTTATTTTTCTCTAGAATTTTTCGTGAAATATAAATCCCATCGAAAAATCAAATTGAAACAGCTTGCTAAGGAACAGCCTTCGCAGAAACGTCTCACAAAATCTGCAGAAGAGTTAAAATCTGTGAAATATGCGCTGGTGCTATTTGATGATTTTAAGAGAAAGAAGGACGCTGCAACAAAAGAAAAGATTCAAAAGGTTAGTCTGAAGTAGCGAAAGCTGAATATGAACTCCTGAGGATTGATGTCAATATCTCACACTGTAGGATCGTGCAGCATTACCGATTGCTCCATTCAAAGATGCAATACTGACAGCGCTTCGTCGACATCGCGTCATTCTTGTCGCTGGAGATACTGGTATGTTTCTTTACCTCATCTATAATGTCGAGTGATGGGTTGGATGCTGATTGTCTACAACGAACGTAGGATGCGGGAAGTCAACACAAGTACCACAGTATTTGATGGAAGCAGGAGTTCAAAAGATCGCTTGCACTCAGCCCAGGAGGATCGCATGTTTTTCTCTTGCCAAGAGAGTTGGGTAAGTTTGCCATCTTGTAAGCAATAAATTTAGAGCTTATATTGTCCAGTTTGGAAAAATGATAAATGTTTTTATACTTCCTCATTATACTAGTTATGAAACTATGAAAGCATATGGATCTCAGATCGGTTACCAGGTTATCGTCAATCCGCACGTGGTCTCACCGACTATACGACTTACAAGACCCATTAATCGAGTTGATATCAATTTCAGGTTAGATTTGAAGGTACAAAGTCGAACAAAACACGCATACTCTTCTTGACAGAAGGCTTGCTCCTACGTCAATATGCTAGTGACAATTGGCTGGCTCAATATGATGTCATCATAGTAGATGAAGTTCACGAGAGACATTTGATGGGTAAAAACTTTGGCATTTTTGGTGCTAGAGATGAAGATAATTCGTTTTCTAACAAGAATTATTGCTTGTTTACTGAAGGTGATTTTCTACTCGGAGTGTTAAAGCAACTATTACGGGATCGTGAGGATGTTTATATTGTATTAATGTCTGCTACGATTAACAGCGAACTATTTTCAAAATATTTTGATGCTCCGACAATAACAGTACGAGGATACGTTTGTTGATAACCACACGTACTTTTGATCTTTATTCCTCTAAACTTCGCTTTTCGTACTATTAGATTCCGGGAAAGATGTATGAAGTCGAAATCCTTTATCGCCCACACAACGAGGAAGACATTAATCTCATTGATGATAAGAACTACAAAGCTAGGCTAGAGGCTGACATCAAAGTACATTTATTTATTTTTTTTCAAATAGCGCTTTTATAATCCATAAATGTTTATTACTCACATCTCTTTGTGCTGGAAGTATTCCATTCCGGCCAAGTCCGATCGCATCGACTCAACACCATATTTAAAAATCATGGAACAAATAGATCAAACATACTCAGCCAATGAACGAGGTGATTTGTTAATTTTCATGAGTGGTATAAACGAAATCTCACAGTTGGCTGAAGAAGTGAAGTTATATGCAAATTATACCAAGCGGTGGATTGTATTGATGCTGCATTCCTCGCTATCAGTTGAAGAACAAGAAAAGGTGTTTATATGATACCGATGGAGTGCAACCACGGCTTGAGAATGTTGTATCGATTAATTACGTGAGAATAACAACGACTTATCTACAGTCTCTTTGTGCTTTTTGAAGGTGTTTGACATTGCACCAGAAGGAATTAGAAAATGTATTATTTCTTCCAACATTGCAGAGACGTCTGTCACTATTGATGGAATACGTTTTATCATTGATTCTGGTATAAACAAGTCATTTACGTTAGAATTAGTATTAATTCTTATCATTATCTTTTTCTTAATGCTAATGATCCCAATTCGATAATGTTAGGCAGGGTGAAAGAGTTAGGACACGATGAAGGGTTACATAAATTATCAGAATTTTGGATCTCGAAAGCCAGTGCTAAGCAGCGTGCTGGTATGAGGACATAATTTTTAGTCGCTGATGTAATTTTGTATATCATGCTGATATGAACGTGATGCTCTAGGAAGAGCCGGACGAACTGGACCAGGGTAAAAGAAATTAATAGCTGATCGAAACGTGCTCAGGTTTACCAAGAAGCAAAACCCAATCATACTTTCCTTGTCTATTACAGCATATGTTATCGGTTATATTCTGAACGCGAATATCAGCATCTGAATGATTTTGCCATACCAGAGATTCTTCGGGTACCCGTCGAACCTATTGTTCTGCAATTAAAGGCTCTTGATCTCGGCGACCCAAGAGACTTTGATTACGTTGAAGTAAGTAACAGCACATTTAGTCAAAAAATAGAATATATTGCTTAGTTGACCCAGTAGCGATGGAACGCTTTTGATAGACTACTAACTGACACTTCAAAAAGCGCCCGCCAACGGCATCAATCGAATCTTCAATAAAATTTTTACAAATGTTGGGTGCGCTCGACGACCGCGAGAATCTGACCGCGCTTGGCAGAGTTCTTTCTAACTTGCCAATAGATGTCATCTTGGGGAAGATGCTCGTAATGGCTACGGTACTAGATAATTTGTTTGCAATACGTCAGTGCCAACCGTAGCTATTAATGATCGTATGTTTCAATCTTGCAGGTATTTGATCTGATAGAACCAGTGGTGACCATAGCAGCAGCACTCAATGTACAGTCTCCATTCATACGCTTAGGAAATAATCCGAAACCAGAAATAATTCAGGTATGATGTAGTATTATTTTGTTTTCTGATACAATATTATTTATTAAAATTCAATTTAAACAGAATCGTCGCACTTTAGATTCATCTCATGGAGATCCGTTTACTCTACTTAATGTATGGCAAGAATGGGTCAAAATCAAAGCCGATCGATCGGTAATTAAATGGTATTGACGATATGACAATCATATGCTTTATAATTTTAATGCTCAATGTATATTTGCTATGCAGGAATCATCGCGATCATGGTGCAAGCGTCATGGCGTCGAAGAGCAACGATTATACGAAATAACCAAGTTAAAGCGACAGTTTGAAGACATCATGGGTGACGCAGGCCTAATATCGCAAGAAAACAATAGACGAGAACAAGAGCGCGAGTGGATGAGCGCGGTATGCTAATCCTCATATTTCTGACCCAACATACCTTCAATTGTTGCAGCTGTTAAACCGAAGCCTGTGTTGATTGCATTTATCAGCGTGACAAGCGTAAACGGAAAGAACAACAACATTTGCTTCGTCGGCAAAAATATATTCAGAAATCATCAAAGAGAAGGAAAATACTAAAGTTTCAGGAAGAAGGGGAGGAAGAACGAGACGGTACATACATTGGTCAGATGGTTATGGTTATCTAACACAAATAGTGACTTATTTTTGAGTTGACAGATACGGATCTTGAACACATAGATATACGCGACCTCGAATTTAATCTGTCTCATGATGCTAAATCTCTTCGAGAAAAGTTGTATAACAGGCTTGTTTCGTGCAGTCTTTTTTGTAAAGCGATCGATTAACGTATTCATTTATTCAGGTCAACGTCTGCACTTGCCTCTGAAAAAGATATAAACGTTCTGAAACTTATTCTTTGTTCAGGTAGTCCGTTAAAGTTAATCATTTGGTTCATTGTTAGTGTGTTCATATAATATATTAATAGTAAATATTAATTTTAGGATTGTATCCGCAGCTCGCCGTTGAAGACGAACACAACGAAGTGAGAAAAATGAATGAGCAGATATTTCATACAAAAACAAAACGGTAGTTGTGTAATGACAGTCATGACTCAGATGTCTGTGTATTCTTTTATCCTCAAATTACATCAATTTCAAAATAGATTTTTGAACATTCACCCAACAAGTGTGTTCTATGCTAACCCGGATTGGCTTGTTTCTGGTCGAGGATCTGGTACTTATAATCACATTGTCGCGGCCCGCCATTCTTTTGTTGCTAGCCGGGCCTATCTTCAAGTTTTCAAGCCTTTCTGATGTCATTTTTGCTATTTTTTTGTATCGCTGTCTCATATATACTACATCTCGATCCGGTGTTTTACCAAAAGATGCAAATGACGAACTTTTAGCCTATGTTCAGTTACTGGAAACCAACAAACCTTATCTTGTGAACATTATGCGTGTTCCGACAGTACATACGAGTCTTCTGTTTGGCAGTTCCATTGATACTAATGCCGACTGTTCGCTAATTATCGTCGACGACTACCTGGTACTACGATTTCGCGGTGCGAGGATAGCGGAAAAAGTGTTAGTCATAACTTATCAGTTGAGGAAACTATGGGGCTTATTGGTCGAACGGAAACTAGAGAGTGGTAAACGAAAGGTGAGAAAGGAGTATGATCGTGAGAATCCAACTGTGTCCTACACGTAAACTCGCGATACAAGGCAGATTATTGAGAATTATGACCATTTTGTAGGCTAGTTTCTCCACGAGCAAAAGAGATACCGTGGGAGACAAAGTATCTGATGACGTTCTCCTGACGATGCCACCCGCAATACAAAAGATATATAAGGATGAATGGCTAATGGACAAGTATGAGCAGGAATATGATGAAGATGATTTTTCAGCATTATCGGAAGAATTGTCGCGTAAATTGGCTGGTTTCATGGATTCACCGATCACATGCGAAACCGGGCGTGCCAAAGCTTCCGAGCTGTTATTGATGGTAACAGAATATTAGTTTTTTGTTTTCATTGAAATCACCGATTGCCAAGAATTAAGCAGCAATGGATTTGGTTTAGTTTCCTCAGTCTTCTGGTCAAACTTCGAAAGAAGAGGATCCAACAATATGGGATTCTGAAAAAGGTGAATTTTGATGATTAATCAAATGCATGTTATTTTCATGATTCTGTCATGTTCACCCCCGTTCCTACGATAGTGGTAAAGCATGGAGTTCAAATAACGTCTTATTTGCGATGGAATAGTGTCCACCCCAGCAGTCTTGGAACGAAATCTTCTTCAGCAGACTCTGTCACAGCAAACAAGCGGCGTGACTACGTTTATCGTTCTTACTGGCATTGTGAGAAATGCAATTCGGATTTTACCTTTAATCAAACGGAAATTGAGGAACATACGATGAGGTGTGGTAAGGAGGAGAATAAGTATATTATGGATGAGAATGAGAATGAGTATGTTGATTTTCTGGTTGACAAACTGAAGAAGAATGTAACGGAATATGATGAAGGGAAAAATGAACAGGGAAAGAATTTCCATTGTGATATTTGTGGGAAAGATTATTCGTTTAGTCCGATTGAGATCCTTAGACATAAAAAGAGTTGTCAATTAGGTAGCAAATAACATTTGTTAAAGAATAAATTTTTGGCCAGAATTATGTTAACGGGAGCATAAATACTGCGATTCTCGTATTAAACGGGGTTTTCCTTGAATATTCGTTACGCGACTATTTTTATTCATCACGTGGTCAATAATTTAATTGTGATCCGGGTTGCTATTATCACTGGAATTTCTCTCTTCTCAAATTATGAAGTAAGTGTTTATATAACGCTAATGCTAATAAAGCCTTATAGCATAACTTACAACATCACCTGTTTACCCAGTCAACACTACTTTTTTTTGACTCAAACAGCGTTACCAAAGAAATCCTTCGTATAAATACTCGCGAGGCAGAGCGCAACATCTCCGAGACGGCCTCTTGGCACAATCAGTATGCGGATTCTCCTTACATATTTGTCGGTAATATTCCATTTGAGCTCACGGAAGGAGACATTATATGTGTATTTTCTCAGTAAGATTTTGTTGAGTTCATTCATCATGTCTATTGCTTCCGAAAAGAATTACCGAATTTTTATTTATTAACAAACTGGCAACAGATACGGTGAAATATTGAACATAGATTTGATTCGTGATCAGCAGACAGGAAAGTCGAAGGGATTTGCATTTATTAGATATGAAGATCAAAGAAGTACGATACTCGCAGTAGATAATCTCAATGGTATCAAGGTAAAGCATTTTACAGATAAACAAAGAATGTATGTGGATTGATGACTGAATGGAGCTCTGTAGATTCTAGGGCGTACGATACGTGTTGATCACGCAAGTGCCACTACAAAAGACGGGGAACGACGAACAGGGATGAATGCGCTTCCACAGAAGCAGAAAAGGTACTAACAATTTCATTTTGTACATGCAGTCGACTACCTCACAAATTATACGGTGTAGCTAGTAGTGAAAACACGATTCTGGTGTTGGTAAAGAAATTAACAAACTGGCGATTACTGCAAGTCGATGAAAGAGCCTGTTATTTTAATGGTTACTATATGAAACGCACTATTAAAATCTTTAACTTTTATTATCTCAAACTAGAAAACGAAAAGGTTAGGAACTTAGCCAAAGCCACTCTCCCCGATTCTAACGCGAGCAAAGTTTATTCAATGGCGGATCTATAGAAGATATACATGTGTCTTGGTGATTTAAAACCAGATACAAAAAATTTGAAGAGTTTATTTAAAACCTAGTCACATGCCCGCCAGCGGGTCTCCTGACTTGAATTCAACCAAACATTTGTGGTCAACATAGAAATGCAAGAAAGAAATAAACAAGAAGCAAACTAATGAACATGCGATGTTCTCTGAAGAAATATTCAGAGTACTTAAAGTATAATGAATAAGAATGCTCTTGTTTGTACTGTGTTCGTTTCTTCGGTACTTTGTGTATTGAGTCAATCATACTCATAATTTACAATATTCCTCAACATTCCCCTCAAGACAAACTGTTAATACTCGAGAATTTGTATGTTCGTAGAACTATGGTAAAAGATAGGGGCAATTAAATCCGTATCTCCACATTTTCTAATTGATTGCATAATTTTTGTTGTCATGTCTCTCATTATGCCTTAGAATTATTTGCGTTTTGTAATAGAATCACGCTATGTTCAGAAATTATAAGAATGTATTTTGACAACTAAATTTGGAGATAAGAATTTTTGAACCTTATGGCTAAATTGTGCATGTGTTATGATATATCCGGGATAAACTGTTTGATATTTGAAAATTTTCAAAGCATGTTACATCTTACTATACAGTATAAAGAACATAAACTGGAAATAATGTATTTAATCGTCCGCGTGTCAATTATCATTTAACGAAAAGTTATGTAGTGATGAGACCCCATTTAAGTTTGCAGCATAGTAATGGTGTTTAAAGCTTTTACTACTTGAAAGCTGATTGGTTGATAGTCAAACAAATTCCATCAAGTTCCATCGCGTGAATCGGTTTTCCCACGTGATATGCATCGCAGGTAGAATGTTGTAGAAGTTTCGCTCATTAAAAAAGATAATCGCTTAGTGTCACCTGAAAATTTTGTCAGGAAAAAAAAATCAAAAAAGCGTGTTATACGAGTAGCCTCTTGATCTTTATTAAAAGTTTCTATTCAAACAGTTAATCTACCAGTTGACCAAAATCATATTGGTTTGTAAATATGGTAATATGAACGTTTTATGTTATTACTACAGTCCAAACAGTACGCAATATTTTATTGTGTGTAGTGTTTATTCACGACACAAAATGTGTGTTATTGTCCATTCAGGCCGCTGCAACAAAAAACATTAGATCTATCATACCACTTCTTGACCGAGTACTCATTCAACGCATCAAAGCAGAACAGGTATTTCTTTGCTGTTTTGATCAGATCAACTCGCTTAGTACAACGATGGTTCTAACGACGACGCCACGTAATTAGAAAACCGCGGCAGGAATTTTAATCCCAGAGAAATCATTAGAGACTTACAACGAAGGTCAAGTAATTGCTGTTGGAAAGGGTGCTCTTGACAAAGTAAGACGTTTTATTTAGAAGATGATCGCCAGCGTAGCAACTTCTGTCAGCATGCTGAACTTTTTTTGTTGTCCTCAGCATGGTAAGCATATTCCTCCACAAGTAAAAGAGGGTGATCGAGTGCTTATCCCAACATACGGTGGAAATACCATAAAAGTCGGGGATGAAGAATATCACATATTCCGAGATCACGAAATTCTTGCAAAGATTAACGAATGAATCCATACGATTCCTGCACGCGATTAATAGTTCAGTCATACTGTGTATGTCGATTACTTCAATTCAAATTGATAATAAATAAAAAATAAAAAGCCAATACTAGCATTCACAAGCAATCATTCGTAATCCCAAATTATTAACTATGGCCGGATTGCAACATCTGAAGAGTCGGATTCTTAAATTTTTGAATTTGATTCCAGTTCATATTATCGAGGCAGTATCTCTTCAGTAGCCAGATGTTTAGAATCGACGTACTCGTCAACATTAAAATCAAGTGAAGTGGAAGGTCTAAATTGGCGAGTAGCCTTGAATATATATATATTTTTTTATTCATTAAAATAAGGAAAAAGAAAGGCGGGACAACAGAATTTCATTACAATTTTACGAAATTTAAGATTATGTCATATAGCCTTAACCAATCTTTTTCCTAAACGAACACCCTGATAAAGCAAATACCATATTAGATATATACATTCTTCCATCAGATGCGATATTAATAATTATATTGTTCGTTTTTCTTTACCTTCTGTTAATCGAGCGCGACCACCTGTGGGTTGACACAGTACATTTGCGCAGGAACCACAGAGCACCACTGTTTGAGCGTGACTGAATACGGTTGTAATATTGAAACATCCTGGACATTTTACATCCATGAAATACGAGTTGGGACTTTGTACCAATCTCTTCAACTTGTGTTGGCGCTTCTCATGTTCAGCGCTGGGATTGAGAAGATCAATAGTCAACTATTTAGGAGAAATCATTAATAGAGTTAATAAATGTATGGAACGTGTCTGATGGTGTTTCATCATTATGCGCTTTTCCTGCGAATTGGAGATAATATCCATAACTTTCGCTTTGGTGATTGTCCGGCAATCATTATTAACAATATGAGACTTGCGACGAAAAAGTCTGCTTTCGCAATTGCCAGCAATTAAACCTTCGGCGCAGTAGTCGCACGTCCACACTTTTTGTTCCCTTCATACTCATATACATTTGCAACGTTCAATACGAATAAAAAGAATCTTTAATGACAAAATAAAGCTTTGTAGACTTACCACCATGTTTGCTACTTATGTTCGGGCAAGATTGACGAGTTGAAGAAAAACCCTTTTCTTCAGCCATACAAATTTTTTGAAGAAAAAAAATTTTCCGAAACACCCCAAAATTCTGGTGACCGTTTTTCCTGGTTTCAATTAAAATTCGTCCTCGTCGGTTACCCTTGTTCCTTCTCTTTTCAGCATTGTCATCTGCTTGAAGGTAAGTTGAGAATGTTAATAAACAAACATTTGTGCAGAGAATCCCATCTGCTCGATGTAGACAATAGACCATTTTTGGAGAGTTTTTGGTAATGGATGGATGTAGTTTATTTTTGACATTAACGAGAATTGGTCTCAATAAGCTTTTTCTGACTATTTAACAGATATACAAGCAAGTATGGTGGAAGCTGTACAGTGTTACGGCCGCAAGGTTTGTCAGCGGGAATTTCTTATCTGTCAATGATTGGAGAAAGAAACCCAGGCTTTCTATAACGACGAATCAAATCGATCTTTTAACTTTATAATAACAAACATTCACAACAGAAAACCGCCACAGCCGTCGCATATTGCAAACGCGGCAAAGGATTATTGAAAATAAACGGATCTCCAATTCACTTGGTTGAGCCAGAAATTCTCCGGTTTAAAGTTTACGAACCTATTCTGGTTCTCCGGCAACATTTCAACCATGATAAATTTGCCAATGTCGACATTCGCGTGCGTGTCAATGGTGGTGGTCATACTTCACAGATATACGCTATTCGTCAGGCAATAGCAAAAGCGATAGTAGCCTATCATCAAAAATATGTCGACGAAGCAACAAAGAAAGAGATTAAAGATACGTTGATCCGTTATGACAGATCCTTGTTGGTTGCAGATCCCAGGCGGTGCGAGCCAAAGAAGTTTGGAGGACCGGGTGCCAGAGCACGGTATGCTATTATTATTGTTTTTGTGAAGAGAATAGAGTGAGTCTGTTTTTTTGTCGTCATTAGACATATTGATGCTAATCGTCAAATATTCTATAATTCTGTTACAGATACCAAAAATCTTATCGTAAGTTGTTTCTTCAATATGACAACGCATGTCTTGATATTTTGCGTGAAATTTCTCATACTGTTCTATCGATGCAGGTTAATTTTATTGTGCGAGCCAACAATCATGAGTCGATTCGCTGGATATTTTTATGTAACTACTACAAATATAATATTAAAACTCGAAATAAAAATTTGAAGTTACATATGTCTCAAGACAAACAATCGAGAGGGCATGGGCTGTTTACAGTTTTAACTAAATTTATTACCAATTCGTTGAGCAGGCTTGTTCATTCGATTCATTTTAGACACCCCGTTATAGTAATAAAATTATTTCATTCCATACTTTTCATGGTACCCGTACTTATTAACGCATTACATAATAGTACTGGTAAGTATTCAATCAAGAATTCTGATTGAAGAAAGCATTTCACCAATAAAGTCCAGAGACATGTATGAACGTACGGGGAATCTCATACAAGGTGGGTGTAATTAGCAAACACCGAAATTTCCTAATATCATGTCCGAGAATAATGAGAACTCGATATCGCGTGGGTTGATAGTAAAATTTACTATTGCATGTAATTATTGTCGTCTCAAATAACGGTTGTTAATAGTTTTAAAACGATGAGTTCTATACTTCCATTCATCAGGGAAAGCTGGTCACAATATGATTTTTATGTCTAGTTATTTAATTCGGTTCGCAAGAATGTTGTTATCTTACTTTATTTATTTAATCTAACGATCCTATAATCTTAGGTCTTCTGCTTTACTTGTGTTTACACGGTTCTTTCCCTCTGGCTTTTTCCCTAACGACTCTTTCTTCCCATCCCGGGCAATTATTGTAACATTCTAAAGTGCAAATTGTTGAAAGTCAAATTAAGCTCGCCCAATTATTTCATAACAAATATCACTATTTTTATACAGTACCTTCTGACCAATCAATTTATCCAAAACCTTTTTCTTAGAATGATTTTTTACCAGACCAGGATTCATCCTAAAAAAGAAAACAACCACCCGTGAATTAATGCTCAAAGTGTCCGTATGCAGAAACAAAACAAAAGAAGACATACTTCTCTATAACTTTTTCTTCACGTTCTCTCATCTTCTTTGCCTTCTTTTTTGCGCGTTTCTTTTTCACTCGGATATTCTTCTTATCCGCAGATGTTAATTCAGTTTCACCTTTAACTTCTGCATTCTTCTTGTCATATACTTCCTCTGGCGCCAATAAATTAGAATCGTTCACGTTAAGCGGTATTATTTCTTCCATGTTTATTGCTGCTACGTTCGTTATCACAGTGACTTCGGGTTTGGGCTGTTGATGAATTATGGGGGTAATTTGTGAAAGTGAGAATTAATCATTTCAACACTGTATTCAACAAACTGTTACATACCGGCTTAGGTGTATAATGGAAATTGCTCAATGCATCTAGCTTAAAGCATAAATCTTTAAACATATCTTCTATTTGCTCATGTTCTTTTCTTAAGCTCTCATCTTTTTCATTTGTCTTATCTCCTGACGTTTGCTTAACGTACTCGTCTTCATATATTTCAGCAAGCGATTTTTGTGATTTTTCGTGCGAAAGTTCAATAACTTTTGAAGGAAGAAAGGGACGAAAGTTTGGATCTTGTTTGCGTTCCACATCGTCAAAAGTACCCTTAAGAATAATAAAGTAACATGTATTCAGTCATCTGCGCAAATGACGCCAAAATGCTAGTTTGCAGACTACAAGTAAAAAATGGCTTACGTCCAGAATTCTTCTTTTTATTATTTCTTCTAATTTATTTGTCACGTCTTCAGTAATTACCGGAACAGGCTATGTAACAAAACATTATGCTTGTTCATATCAGTAATAACGATACCAATTAATCTAGGATCTCACGTAACAGTAAATCAGAAATACCTTGGAAACAAAGTCATATTCCAAATCTTCCTCAAGTAAACTGTTGATCGGACGGTCTTTGCTCGATGCCTAAGCAAGTTTAACGAGTGTAATGTCATTGACTTGCTAAACAATTCTCTCATTAAAACGTCTTGCGGATTGACACAATACCTCTCCAGTCATTGTCCAGTCTTTCTCGGCAACATTCTCTGCCTCCAATAGTTTTATCCGTTTCATGAGTTTATCTTGTTGCTTCTGAAAGGTGGACTTGGGTTCATCGTCTAAAGTATCAAAGCTCTCCAATGAGCATATATTTCTTTCAGAGATCGGGAAGTTTCATGTAATATATTAACATCATTACCAACCATGATCGCTATCATCCTGAGCAAACAAGTCGTTAACTTTTTTCTTCAAAGCTTCAGAAGGACTTGCACTGTCTTCTTCGTCGTCTGATATCAGATACTCGTCTGAAGTACTTGCGTCAGCTGAATCTGCCTTACGTTTCCGCTGGTTCTTTGGTGTTTCGAAAAAATCGGCATATTTTATGTCTATTTGACAAACGCACGATCAAACGTGCAATGTTGGTGAAACAATTGTCAAGTAGATACACAAGTTTCTTAATTGTTTCTCATTATTACATTACCATTAGCATTCAAGGCATCTTCATCGTCTGACTCGTCGAAATCTTCAAGTTCATCCGATTCATCTGTATCAAGACAAGAGGTATTCCAATTTCCAATTTTAAATCTTCGTTTTTAATTTTACCTCGTTAGTCTTTTATGCTTACCTCTAAAATTTGTTACGTATATGCTACATTCTTACCTTGGAGATCTTCGAGCTCCTGCAAACGATTCATGCCTATTAATTTTTTGATGGTTTTTGGAGGAGGCACAAATGAGAGATTGATTCAAAATTTTCAGTTCGAGCTGATTGGTTCATATGCATATGTTACACATTTATAAGTAACTTCATATAGCACGCGTGGGCAGGATATGATTGATAACCTGTAATACTGGTATTGAGAGGGATAAAGTCTCGTTTTTATGAGACTAAAGGGGGCAAAAGAGACATGACCACGCAAATTCGACCGCGCGAAGTTTGTGCTATCTTGATAGTCAATGTAGGTCAAGCCGAGATATGCAAAGTCAACCGGTTATGAACGCGAAGTTCGTGCCTATCTTGGCTGCCTTCGGTGGCTAGCTCGAACACGCAAAGTCGACCGGTCATGAATCAAAGCTTGACACCTCCTCTCAACCAAATTCCAAACAGTGTCTTATTAAGTTTTGAGAGCGACGTATACTAATTTCATCTGACTGGACGAGTGGTATAAAAAAGTCAGACCAGAATGACAAGATTATCAAAAACACATTACTGAACGTAATGCCGTTGTGGATGCTATCTTCACATACAGAGTTATAGAATTTATTTTCTTGCTTATTACAACAGCATAACGAATTCTAAAAAATTTGATTGTAATAGTATAAGACCAAGTCATATATATCATACTAATACTTGAAGAATGTCTAACACTGATGGGGAAACCCCAGCTGAGAAAGTCTCTCCAGTCATTTCTTCTCCCAATCTTTGGACAAGCCATAGGCATCGGAAAGAGAAATCTTCAAGCAGACAGTACCCAGAAAAAACAAGAAGGTTCACTATACTAATACTGAGTCTTCTACTTTATTATTATTATTATGCTCCGATGATATGAATCAGCATCCAGAGCCTCAGCTTCTGTGAACGGCGATTTGATCATATGATTGCTGCGGTACTGAGATAGAGTAGCTCAGTATGATGATCATTTCGAATGCG
>CAJVPJ010000576.1:0-21574 GCA_910592205.1 Paraglomus occultum | reverse complement strand
TCAATTAGCTGAATTTGATATAAGAGAAAAGAAACTCAAAACCCGAATTCGAGAAATATCAAAATCTGCAGGTAATACTCTTAAAGCATACAACCGAACGGTAAAGTTAATAGATGAGAATGAACGTCTCAAACGTGAAATCGATACTTTAAAATATAATCTTAGAGATCGAGACAAAAAATTAGCTCAGAAAAAAACTCGTATTACAGATTTACATTGTCAAAACTTTGCATTAGCATTATTAAGATATCGAGATAGAGCAGAACTTATAAATACTCAAGAAACTTTGCAAAATGCTCAGATATGGGATACGTCAAATGAATATGAATCAGATGAAAATTCTCAGGATAGTTATACATCTGATCCAGATATGACAACAATAATTGAGTTAGCCGATACTATTGATGGTTATTTGGATATTACAGGAACGAATAGAACAATTTTATCCAACCAAATAAAAAGAGTAACACGACAGATACGTCGCAAATACAACAATCTTCAAACCGATCTTATAAATGAGCAACAACGAAGATATAATGCAGAAGCAGAACGTGATATACGTCAAACAGAGTTAACACAAACTCAAGAAAATCTAAACTTAATAACTACTGCATATAATAATGAAAGAGTTGTATGCCGGCAGTATTTTTTAGAATTACAACAATGTCGTATCAGAATAGATACGTTGGAAAATGATTTACATTTATGTGATATCCAGATCGATCTTAAATGGGGAAAGTGGAAAAATAGAACTCGAAATGCAGAACAATTAATTTTAAATTTGCAGGGACAAATTTTATTGTTACAAAATAACCCACAAAATATGGCAGAAGGTAGACGACGACCAGTATTAAAATTGATATATCAATCTTTTCAACCAATTCCACAATATATAGGCCAAATGCCACCTGATGATTATGTAAATACATTAGAACAAGCATGGTCTATTGCAGTACCTCAAATGACGGCTCTTGAAACTGCAAATGCAGGAGATTTCAATGATGCTGTTAAATGCGATGTATTAAAAAGTAAAATAGGAGATAAATTTGCTCCAGTACCAGCTGATAATCCCTTTATTCAAGGTAATCCTGCTATAAATACACCTGCTACACTACGAGCTTATTTAAACGCCAAATATCAAAGAGAGACAATAGGTAGCCAACAATCTGCAATTCAAAGATTGACTCAAGAAAGATATCAGCCTTATGATACTCCTGATACTTATGAAGCTAGAATTCGACTACTAATAATAGGAGTAGCAGATGATGATGCACAAGTTTTAAAAATCATTTACCAGGTGAGCTTTATACATGGATAAAAATTGCTAATCCAGCTGGTATTAATGCATTTTTCACTGAATTAAAAAATATGTGGCTAGAACATACTCCAAATTTGAATGAAGGTAAAATTTATCAACATAACTATGAAAATATTAGATTTAAATATATCTCACCTGAAAAAATTCCTAGCGTAAAATCATTTTCACCTGAGAGAAGTACTGTAATTATTTTTGAGGATTTATGTATTGCTCCAGAGTCGATACAAAATCGAATTATTCCATTTTTCACACATGGGCGTCATCGAAATATAAGTCCAATCTATGTAACACAAAAATATCACAAAGTTCCAATTATTATTCAGAAAATATCTCCCACTTAGTACTGTTCAACTCTGGTAGTTCGCATGAAGAAATATCTAAAATTATTCGTCGATATACTGATGATGTGAAAAATGCTTCCATAGTTATTAACAGATACCTCCGTAACATTGTGTTTGATTTAGACAGGCCAGAAGATGATCCACTTGCAATTAGATTAAGATTCGATACTCCATTAGATTTACAAAAAGAGATTCAACTACAGCTAAAAAACAATGAAAAAGCTATCATTAAGTGATGCATGTATGATTGCTAAAGAACGTGGTGGACTTTGTCTTTCAACTAGATATATTAATAATCGCTCACCTTTGTTATGGCGTTGTATTAGAAAACATGACTGGATGGCGAGTTTTAATGATATAAAAAATGGTAAGACATGGTGCCCATATTGCGCAGGTAATAGACCTCTTACAATTGAGAATGCAAGACAGTTAGCTTGTAGTAGAAATGGAACATGTATTTCTGCTGAATACATTAATGCTAATACCCCAATGCGATGGCAATGTGCAAATGGTCATGAATGGACTACATCTCTTCATAATATCAAAGATGGCAAGTCGTGGTGTCCATATTGTGCAAACAAGGTCAGTCATACAATTGAAGATGCTAAGCAAGTTGCTTTTAGTAATAATGGAGAATGCCTTTCTGAAATGTATGATAATAGTTTTTCACCTTTATCATGGCGTTGTTCTGAAGGGCATGAGTGGAACGCATCTTTTAACAATGTGAAAAATAATAAGACGTGGTGTCCGTATTGTGCAACTAATAGGCCTTGTACACTTGAAGATGCCAAACAATTGGCTTATAATAGTAAGGGAGCTTGTCTTTCTGAATATTATATTAATAATCGTTTAGCTTTATTATGGATTTGTGATAAAAAGCATAGATGGTTTGCTACTTTTGATAACGTTAAACGCTCAAACTCATGGTGTCCATTCTGTCCAAAATATAATATATAAGAGAGAAAAGCTGTGTCATGAAATTTTAACAAAGTATCTTGGTGCCCCCTCACCAATCCGCAGACCCGATTTCTTAAAGACACAAGAATATCGAAATGGACTAGAACTTGATATATTACTATGTGATATAAAATCTGACAACAAACAAATTTACCCCTGATAATAGCTCATTACTTATGTATGATGCTTGTTAGGCACCAACAAAGCAGGCATGCTCTAATACTAAGGGCACCAGCCATTATTTTAGAAGCTTTCAAAAGTACCAGGCAAAAATCCTGAAAAGCCATCGTAATCGGATCACCACGTTGGTTATTTCATCAATATTCAATAATACATCTGTGTGCTGATCATTTATCACCAATTTGCTTATCATCCTTTAGACCTGCCTATTGGGGTATTTTGGACTTGACCAAGGAAAGCCTATATGGCTGCGAGGAGTTCACGGAGAAGGAAATCTGCGAGTTGTCACAGGATTTTGCCAACAGCATTGCTTGGAATCCTAAGCTGGCACCATATAATCTTCAAGAGTACTTTAATGGAAACTGTGAAATCACCCACAATGACAATATAAATAATGATCAATTGAAGAAGCTTCATCACAACATACAATTCATGTATTTAGCTCATTATGTGTTTTATGTATACAACATTCCTTTGGTGTCATCTGATCATCTTATTGTTTTCACAGAAAAGAGAATATGTACTCATTCTGTGGTGCCATGACAGAGGAAGAATTAAAGATGATATCGACTTTCCCTCTATTCCGTTCTATAATTTCATCTGATACGATTAAGGATTCGTGGTAAGTATTTTCTCATAGGATGTATTAAGTACAGTATAATAATAATGCTTACTTATACTATTACTTTTGCCCATCTAGGGGTGAGATCCAATCAATTGCAACAAGTGACACTAGAAATTCCAATGCAGATTCTTTCCAGCAAGCACAGCTTGGTAGAAAAGTTGATATGAAAGTAACCCTATTAAAGACACCTATCAAATTTGAGGCCTTGTTTGGCAAAGTAGCAGGTGGCTTAGGTCCCTTTGGAATTCCTTTGGCATGTCGAAAGAAGAGATATCTTGACAAAGTCAAGCTGGCAATTATCATGCGAGACTCTTTGAATCATATACTTAAAGACTGCCTACACATATCTGATGATAGAAGAAAAGCTTTGGTTGTCTATGGATGGTTACAAATAGGTGTGTTCATCTGACTGGTATCTGATATGCAGACTGTACATGAAATAATAATAAATAATGGATTTCATTTCAATGCAGGGCTGGAAGTAAATTTTTATGCAATGGACTGGCAAGGAAGCGGACTCTACAGATTTGGCCTGCTTGATAGATACATTCTACCATCAGAAGAGGAAAATTGTGGCCTGTTTGAAGAAGCATACTGTGTGCTTAATGAAGTCAAGGTATTTTAATTTTTGCCCTGTTGTTTCCCTATGATTGCTCAGTCGTGTTTATGCTATATTTTTGTGCAGGAGAAGTTGCTCCAGACAGAGGTTTTAGTAAAAGAATTATATTTTGAGAACATGCTCAGCAAATGTCACCAGATTGGCACTAAAAATGACCCAGCTTTAAATGTAAATAGGACACCAAAACAAGGAAAAAAATAAAATGCAAGTAGTGTAAGAAGTGGATTTCTGGCTTAATGCAATCTTGTGACATAACTACTTCAGCTGCCTGTTCAACCATGGCTTTATGCACTCATTATCATCAGGAATTAGAATAGCAAAAAGGGTGTATAGGAGTATCTCTCCCTATGACTATGACCACCCTCTTATTCCTCTATTTTTTTGTTGTTTGGCCAACATCCATTTAAGAACTTTTTCTGGTCTTTTTTCTTGGTAAACTTCATAAATTATCTTTTCTTGGTCCAGATATTCCTTAATAGTCTGTGTGCTTTTTAGTTTGAAAATATAAGGGGTGATTTTTTCACCTTGCTCTTGCTTCAAAAGAGAATGTAAAGTTTGGGCTCCATAGCATATATTTCATTTTACATACACAACCACCCCTATGTATAATAATAATACTAAATTAATTCACTGCAGAATTGGAAAATTTTACAAAACCAGAAAAACTGCACATATACATAAAACATATATTAATATACATATATATATGGTAGATGACACAATCATGAATGAATATGAGAAAGCTCTCCGTTTTTTAGAACTAGGCTGTAGGTGCCAAGCTGCCCAAAGAAGAATTTGCTGAACTGAGGGAAGACTTTCAAACTCTTACCAAACCTGAACAGGACATTTTCTTAATGGCTCAACTCAGAGCCATGTATGGAGGCACAACCAGTACTAGCTGACATTTTAAGAACAAGACTCGCATTAACAAGAGAACTGTCTACTGCTGAAATCATAATACTTCAATATGCTTGAAAACATTTGCTAAACTACCACAGGTCCATGGTAATGTAAAAAGAATGCCATGGTGAAAAACCAGGATAGTCATCAATATTTATGTGGCTACCATGGTCAAGAATTTTTTGTTAAATTATGCTGAAGTTCATGGCAGCTAGAAATGTTAATTGAGTCACTCAATCAATTGACTGCAGGTCTGTGGCCTGGAAGTTAATAATAAATTGCATAATAATAACCTCAAGTATGATGCATTCTGCAAATTATGGTGCCAGTTAACCCTGTATATTCAAATCATGAGTCCAAGGACATGCAATACTAATACTTGCCAGCATTTGCAAAACGACTTGCAATTCAAAGCTCATAAAGAAGAAGTGGCCCAAGATCTATTAAAGAAATATAAAGAGCATCTATCTGGCTAAAGCCAAACTAGAGAGAAATTATTATAACAAAAATACCAAGTTGGCAGAAGAACAAAGAAAACTCATCAATCAATATCCATTGACAAATGCTAAGACTCAATATTGCAGCATTGATGCTACTGCTCATTACAGCTACAATTGAGTGCAAAATGTCCACGTACCCCATTCGGATCAACAGATTGTATTATCTTAGTGCTCGCAAAGTGCATTTGTTTGGTATCCAAGATGAAGCAATCTGTGAGCAAATTAATTATGTATTGGATGAGAATGAACTTCTTGGTAAAGGTCTGAATGGCACCCTTAGCCTAGCCTTTGATGGGATTAAGCAATTGAATAGAAGTGAAAAGTACTTAAAAATTACTTGTGACAATGTGGGCGGACAAAACAAAAACAATACTACTCTTTGGTTTTACCTGTACTTGGTAATTTGCGGGTATTATGAAAATATTGAATGGTACCAGGGCACACGAAATTCAAATGTAGCTTCGGATTGATTCAGTGGATTGTGTATAGATGTAGTGAAAAGGTCTGCATCACCAGACTAAACAAAGCTCGACGTTATAATGGCTTTCAATATTAATATGTTTTCTACTTTATGAATTTGATTTTCGTTTTTGTACCGAATTTGTTCTTTAATTTTGTTAAAGTTGGATTTAGAAGTAATAAATATGCTTCGTTTTCATCGTAGATGTTCCAACTGTTAGTTTTAAGATTCTGAAACATCACTTTCCTCTGATGAAGATTCTACTATTTTAGATATCGACATACTTCTTCATAATTAAATATCGCTTTGGTTTCACATGTGTACCAATTTACGATTATTATATGGCCGTATTTGATCTTTTATAGAATTGAAAATACTACCCTGAGTACAACGTCGACTGTTTTTTGATTTGTTCTTGTGAACTATTTGGTTATTAGTAATAGGTTTCTCGCGTGTTCTTTGCATCTAAATTAATATGAATCTTCACCCTGATTGTCTCAAAGCTCTAAAATACCCTGGTAAGAAAACGTTTATACTAACGTTTTTATACTATATTAATACGTTTTCTAATAGTAGCAATGCTTAGTATTAATGTGTTTTATATTAGACGTTTCTTTATCGGAAGTTGGAGCTCTGAGAATGAAGGGTCTTCGAGTTTCTTTTAGTCGTTACTCAATTCCTATTCGATTATCAACGTGAACTTCATACGTCACTAGTCGGGATAATATTGTATCAAATACAACATCCGCAATTTATCCTTTTCTTATAAATAAAGAGAATATTGGCGATGAATTTCTCGGCCATTGCGAATGCCCTCATTCTGTAAATGTCATATACAGTACATTGACGTTGTGTTCTTGCTTAGAAGTGAACATTGTGTTTATGCAGACGAAGATTGCGTTTAAGAATCGGGATCGACCGAGTATAAAGGCACACCCTTGTCTAACATTTAAGCAACGCTCAAATATACATCTTCCGAATCGGACAGAAAACAAACGCGTGAGACGCGTTTATGTCACATAAAAAAATCCAGTCTTTTTGTTACGCACTGGCATAGATACATTCTCATTTTTCTCGCCAGGCAGCGATGAAGAGCAAGAATGGGTGTGACCTTATAGCTCTTGGTCTAAGCGTCTGGGGGTAGTACTATCTGGGGGTCACATCATGGCGTTGCAAAACAATGTAGAGGTAATCTGCTTAATGCATCAATTTACTTCTACGTCACTTACCAAATATGGTTGGTCAATAGGTGTGTGCTGGAAACCAATCTGGAAAGTTTCCATAAATGTATACGACAAAATTTTTTATAGCCCGTAATTGATTGACCAGAGCGAGATTGTGCAACTAGAATGCAAATACTATTACGCTGAAACGTGGACAGCCTGTTTAGTTAATCTCTGGATATTAATATGGCGTCTGCGATTTTCATACTAGATCTGAAGGGGAAGGTACTTATTTCTCGCAATTATCGCGGGGATATACCTATGTCTGCGGTGGAAAATTTCATGCCGCTCGTTCTGGAAGCAGAAGAGGAACAGCAAGCACCTACACCTTGTTTTACTCATGAAGGAATAAACTACTTATATATTCGTCATAACAATCTGTACTGTATCCTTTGGTTTGAATGGTTAAACTGTGAAATTGTCGGACTGGATTTTCTACATAATTTACTTGACGGTGCTATCCCCGGCTTTAACAACATAGATCCTTCTTCTCCATATGTCCTTGACGCTAGTTAACTCAAAATCATAGTACTTGCATTGACAAAGAAAAATTCTAATGCTACAACTATCTTGTTGTTTCTTCACAAGTTGACCGAGGTGCGCAAATAGCTCAATCACATTTCTAAGAATGTCTTGATATTGTATAACACTCTGTGCTCTTACAATTCAGGTATTTACAGAATATTTTAAAGAACTTGAAGAGGAATCTATCCGAGATAACTTCGTAATTATTTACGAATTGTTGGATGAGATGATGGACTTTGGTTATCCTCAAACTACGGAGACTAAAATTCTGCAAGAGTTCGTGATCGCTGTGTTTTATTCATATAATCGTCGCTAATATTCGTTATGTTGACGCCGTTTATAAAAAAAATTTGTTCGTGTAGGTACATAACCCAGGAATCACATAAATTAGAGGTTCAAGTCAGACCACCAATGGCAGTTACTAATGCAGTCTCTTGGCGTTCTGAGGGAATAAAGTATCGGAAAAACGAAGTATTTTTAGATGTGATCGAGTCTGTCAATCTACTTGTGAATGCAAATGGAAATGTATTACGGAGTGAAATCCTTGGTGCAATTAAGATGAAATGTTATCTGAGTGGCATGCCTGAGTTGAGATTAGGATTGAACGATAAAGTTATGTTTGAGAGCACTGGGAGGGCTGCAAGGGGGAAAGCTATCGAAATGGAAGATGTAAAGTTTCATCAATGCGTACGATTGTCCCGTTTTGAGAACGATCGTACGATTTCATTTATACCACCCGACGGTGAATTTGAGTTGATGAGCTATAGACTGAACACTCAAGTAAGAATGAAGTTTGCGATATGTTAGTTAATGAGAGGTTGTTTGGAAGACTTAATTTTTTTTACAATTACGTTTAACGTTTAACAGGTTAAACCTTTGATCTGGGTGGAGGCTGCTGTGGAAAGCCATACTGGATCGAGAGTGGAGTATATGATCAAGGCAAAAGCTCAGTTCAAACGACGGTCGACGGCGAATAATGTGGAAATTAATGTTCCCGTGCCAGATGATGCTGCAGCACCAAAATTTAGGGTTGGTACAGTTTCCATAGTAGTGTGTTTTTTGTTCATGATACAGGTGAATATAATCTCACTCACGATAGTTAAAATGGTATCGTTAATAGAGTAGCGTTGGATCAGTCCAATACGCTCCCGAGAAGTCTTGTCTCGTGTGGAAAATTAAACAATTTCAAGGTGGCAAAGAATTCATAATGAGAGCTCATTTCTCTCTGCCCTCTGTTCAAAGTTGTGAGTATACTCAGGTTTTGGGTGGAGAATTTCACAGATCATAGGAAGGCCAGAATGACATTGGCGGTATTAAGACAATTGGATGATATAGAGTTGGCTTCGTAATGCGCACGTTATAAATATTGTCGTCAGCGAACAGTCATTTTGTTGATTGAGGAGGTTTTACTTTACATACTTGTATTGGCTGGGCCTTTCAAAATCGCCAATATATGTAGGCAGCAATTTTTAGGACATGTCAACATGCTTGTAATAATCATTTTAACTCTCTGAAATCTTTCCCAGCTGAAGACCAAGAAACAAAACCTCCGATTGCCGTGAAATTTGAAATACCATACTTTACGGTATCTGGTATCCAAGTAAGATATTTGAAGATTGTGGAAAAGAGTGGGTATCAAGCCCTACCGTGGGTGAGATATATCACTCAGAATGGAGGTAAGCTCCGATGGGGTACATCTGAGAATGATTAATGCAAATTGCTTATCGTTATTAATGTTGTCTGTAAAATTTAACCATGAATTTTAGATTATCAATTGCGTATGCCAGAGAGTATAAAAACTGGTAACATGGCACCTATTTAACTATGGGAGAAACGGGTTAAGATTCTTTGGATTAGTACACTAATGTCATTTAGAAAAATTATAATCTACATGCGAGTCTTGGAGATAGAGCAGATTCTTGTTCAATATTATAAAATTTGCTAATAATTTAGAGCGATAACTGAATGTATAGTCAGAGTGTAATAATAAATTATTATAAGATTCAGATGCAATATTCTTGCGGTTACATAGTACGCGTTCAGTGTCAATAACAACATTATTTGAAAGACAATAGCCTCTTTTTATTTTATATTCGGCGAAAGATTCTCGGCGCTCTTTAATATTCTTACAAGTATATTACTGTGGAGAGGATACATTGCAAACTCACAAGCCGCCCACCCTCACTCACGCATTCTAAGTGAACAAGGCTTGGTATAGTGCTTCAAACAATCACAGACAATACCATTGAGCGTTTCACTGGTAGTAAGACTCTTGATCTTTACTTTGTAGTAGATTCAACGATTAGTTTTGAGAGATCAAAATAGTAGTATTACATTTTGTTTCTTTTATCTCATATTGCATTTCATGTCTTTAGATAACTGGGAACAATGATATAAGACATTTGAGAATTTAAAACATTCCTTCCAAGCCGAGAGTTAGTTCCGTGGTCAGGTTTACCAGCTCACGTCACGCTCAGTATATTTCTAATGCGAAAATTAAAATTGCAAACTTCATTAGCCTTTTTACAATGACTTATATCTCCTTACACAGCGATATATATTATATGTAAGCGAATCGTGATTATAAAATATCGAGATATTACATTTGTGCGCGTAAGAAATATGTTGTTACGCAAATATTAATACCATCATTATATTTATTATTTTACTGACTCCCTCAATTAGAAACTACGTTTCCTGCGAGCTCAAGCATTTCCATTTGTAGACTTTAAGTAATCTATCAATAACGATGAGAGCACGTTTCGACGGCGGTTATGAATTTGCCTCATACCGTCCATGTTCACTTTACAGAATTTACGGAATCGCGAGGAGAGACTGCGCCATCATCGATGGGTAGATAGAAATACAATTATTACTAATTAAACAGATTGTAAGTTGCACAATGTTTAGCAATTTTAGGATGACAACGTCTAGTGTGCTAGTTATTTATAGCGAATGTTTCCATAGTCTTCGTAACCGTTATCAACATATCCAAGAAACCATTAACTGAAACACGCAGCATCTTCAAATTGCTCGAGCTGACGTCACTAGCGAGAGTAAACATCTTCAAATGAATTCAGGTATTCATATACTCGAAAGCATCTCTATGAACTTACATGATCAGTTTGTCCTCCTCAACCCGGATATCTCTTTTGATTACATCAGTATTCAACTCTTTGTCAACAACCAGTACCTGTTGAGCAATGCTAGCAAGATTTAATGATGGAAAGGTAGCAGAAATGAAGCTATAAAAGTATATAAGGATCTTTAAGTGGTCAAGGTATTAGACAATAACTGCGAATCGACTTAATTCATACATTTTGTGTTCGGCCATTATTCATTGCTACGTCTAAAAAGAACGTTCCGATTTTTAACAGCAATTTCACGGCTTTTTATTGGTCAATGACTAGGCGGAATCACCATTTAACGGTAAGGTTGTGCAATCATCAAACATGTCGTTTCAGCTAACGCGGAAGCATATAGCTCTTTATATACGATCCCGATTCTTACTTTAGAAAATCGATCGTGATGCGCTTCTTCCTAACTGATGGCAACAACTATTACTAATTTGGTTTTGTCCATATCATACTACCAAGGTGTTTTTAAAATCTTGGGTGTAAGCTTTAAAGGCTTTCGCGTTCGTTGAATAGAACAAGGCTCCTTTATTATTAGGGCTTAATAGATCGGATTATTTCAAGGATATTAGAATTAAACATGATGAATAATCTACCCTATTTATAATAAATACGTTTGTTTCAGTTTCATATTATTAACAAAAGTTGGTTGCAACAAAGTGTAGTACAACAACACGTGCCAGTTTCTTTTAAAGCATTGAATTTACCGCTCGCATTTTATAACTATCAATGTTTGGCTTTGGTCAAGTACAAAATAACGAAATGGCTGACGAGAACACCAACGTTCATGGTACAGATGTATTTGATTTTGGAGATATGGGTGTTGATATTGCAGCCCTGGGGAATGAACTAGACGCTCCCATTGACGAAACGTTTACCGATAGCGACATGACCAATCCTGAATTATTGGTAGCTTATCGACTACGACCAGTTTGTCTAATTCCGTCACAGTAGTTCTTGTAGAATCAAACTGAAACAGACTTTATTCGAGTAGGGCGAATTAGAAGCTCTGACTTCGGGGCCTTCGTCGAACCCTACACGACAAGAGGAGGTTCCAGTGAACTCTGTTCAAGTGCCGACGACGGAAGCTGTTGATGAATCGGTTGCGAATGCCGAGAAAATTGCGCAACTTAATAGTTTAAGAAATCGTCTGCAACAATACAGAAGCGCTGCGTTGAGGTATAAGAAGGCACAAAATCGTCAGCGCGTTGAGCAAATGCTACGAGTTTATGACAGCGTAAATCAACAAATTAAGACTTTAGAAAGCGGAGGACAATTAGCAGCTGATTTTGCATTACCGGCTGAACCAGATCTGTCTGACTTGACCGTTTCAGATTCATCTCAACCTGCCGGACCATCTCTTGCGCCGACTGCCACACCGCCTGCAGCACCCCCTGCCACACCGCCTGCCAAACCACTCGCCAAACCAACTATCACAACACCTGTACCAGCTACTCCGGCACCTGCGAAGCCTGTAGCCGCTAGTACTCCAAGAGCAACCTTGAACCAGATTAACCTTGCTACAGTGAATAGCGTAAATTTTGTTGATGAAGACAGACTTTTAAGCACGGTATGGATATGGTCGAAACGACAAGAACGATAAGAATTATCCATTTATTAGTAACTTTTCAAGAATTGACGCAATACTGATTTGTCTATCTTTATTAGATGTCTAAGCAGGAGCAGTATGAACATTTGCTTTCGAAGCTCAAATCTCAGATTGAGCTTTGTCAGACTTTAATGAAATATTATTACAAGACTGGAAATAAGAACACAGCGGCGTTATATTTACGGTTTAAGAAGGTCTTCATGGCCGATTATGATTCTTTAGCATCACTACGTGATCACAAGCAAAATATTCCCGCGTATCACTTTCAAGAAGTAACCTATACTGTTGAGAACGCGTTTCTAGAACTGTCGCCAAATGAGCTGGACGTTCGCGTAGAACGCGCATGGAATTTAGGACATAAGGACGTTCCTGGTAGAGATGTTGTTGCTTATGTTAATTGGGATATTGGATGGCCTTCAGATAATAATTCCGGATCAAGCAAAGGCAAAGGGGAGACCCCTTCAGCTAAGAAGGGTATGGAACCAGGTAAGGAGAATTTGAATAAGTTATGTGACGTCTCATTATCTATTATTTATTAACTTGTTTATTTATTTCTTCAGTATTTAATTATTCAAAGATTGTTCCCATCGAACGTTCCAAGGCTTTCAGAAGACATATTGAACGAAAAAAAGCCGTTTTTGAAGTTTTTCATTATCGAGGAATAGGGATGATTTGGAAACCGATATCACTGGGCAAAGCAGTACTTAAATTAGATGGCCTTCTAAAGAAAGCTGAAATTCATGAAGTTTTGGAGGTAATTTAATGAGACAGTGTTAAAAATTTTTATTTGCTGATTTCCTGTAGGACAATATGAGTTCAGCAGTAAGACTATCTTTTCAAGATTCAGGTTATAGAGGATGACACTCTTGTGTTTCTGACTTACAACATTGACTAATGATTCTCTAAATTTTGAAAAGTTGTGTGACAATCGCAAACCCACTGGCGGCAAGTTGGAAGTGCGTATACGTCTGCAAACACCTCTTGAAGAAGCTGAGGTTGTTACTAGAACAGAAAAGTGGTTGATAATAGATGAGTTCAATAGGAACAATCCTGTATTTTCAGCACTTCAAACATTATCAGCTCAGACTGCAAACGAGGCAGGAATGTCAATGATACCTTCGACTCCTTCAACTCCCAGTCAAACTCCCATTTCATCATCTACAAGAGCCGATTCCATATCAACTTCTTCACAACAGAGAGTCCCACAGACACCAAGTACAACTACAACAACAACGGCGACAACAAAAAGCAATATTGCCAATCCTGCCAGAAGACCGGAACGGGAGGCTGTTCAGAATAATGTAGCTCATACTAGAAACAAGACACCACCTCAACAACAACATCAGGATAAAAATAACGAATCTTCACTTGAAAAATCAAATGAACTTGAACAGGCTGAAGAGGAATTGAATAGGTAAGCATGATTCGGTCTTGCGCTTTTTTAACATATCTCAGTGGACATTTTTGTGTTAAATATGTCAATACATCAACCTTTTAGTGTGGAAAGCCTAATATCAAATCTTGTACTTGAGAAAGAGATGGCTTTGGTTGATAGTAAAATTGATACTTTCAAGACACAACATAAACCTGTTCCTGAAGATCTTATTGATCGTAAACAAGCTTTAGAAATCAAGATGTCCCTTTTAGTCATCCAAGTGGAATCTGGACAGTTGACTATGGATCAGTATATAGCACAGGTTAAAGCAAGTATCTTGAAACATAAAAAGCTTGCATTATTATTTAAAGGTGCAGGCAGATTGGATGAAGCAAAACAAGCGCTAGCAAGAAGCAAAATTATGGAAAAAGAGGTAAAAGAAGTAGAAGATGCCATGGCAAATGGCCCTCTTGTAGAAGAATAAAGAAAACTATGTAAATCGCCCGTTGTAATTACTATTACAGATATTATAAACCATAACATTCTCCGAAATTTCGGAATATTTAATGTTTTGTCGCGTGCTTATGACGTCGCGTATTTCCCATAATAAACCTGGAGAGAGCATACCAGGATTCTCAGACAAATTCAATGTTTGCACGTACACAATGTTCGCTGCGATATGGCTCTCTAAATTTAATATCAAGTTCGAACGCAAGATCTCAATGCCAGCGTACCTTTCATAAACGCTATCTGACAAAAAAATTGGCATTTGAAAAAGTTGTAGCGAATCCATGTTTGCAGTCTCAACATTCCTGTCCTGGAAAACAATTAAACTACCTTGTCACAAACCCGCACACTTGTCAGAAGAGAACGAAAACCACATATACAATTTCACCAGGGGAACTGTTAAAACCTGCGCGGAAACCGTTTGTCCTATATGAGAGAGGTCCGGAATGGGAAACGCCACTCGGGAAAACAGTTCGAACGGCTCAAGCACAATATCCTGATAGTGTCGTGTTAACGCGTGTTGGTGGTTTCTGGGAGGTAAAAACTTGCACGTCTGAGATATTTTGTTAATATGTGCTTTGCTTTTTATTATTACGATATTCTGACTTTTTTTTTTAAAAAAATAAAGTTATATTTCGAACAAGCCGCTGAGGTGGCTCCGCTCCTTGATATAAAGCTCACGCGAAGAAAATTTGGCTCGCAATATTTCCCATTTGCCGGCTTTCGTCTTTCTCTTATCGATCGCCATCTTGAGACGCTTGTCAACAAGTTAGGTCGATCAGTTGTCATATGTGAAGAAGTACCGAATGAGAATGAAGAGGACAGACTCAAGTTTAATCGTGTCGTCAGTCGTATAATTACTCCAGGCACTCTTATTGATGAAAGCTTTCTTGAACATAATACGAACAATTTCCTACTTGTTGTAGCCTTTGATGAAGAAAAGGACTCTGTAGGCCTAGCCTGGGTAGATATTTCCACTGGAGATTTCTTTGTGCAAAATTCGAACATAGAGTCATTGTCGAGCGATCTTGCACGTATACGCCCGAGAGAGATACTGCTTAGTGATGTGTGTAAGTTAGTGGATACCCATCCACTGTGGCGACATATTGACAAGAACCAGTATTTCATCACATACGTGCCATGGAATTTCTTTGATGTGGGTACTGATGCACCAGACTTGACGGAATACACAAAGATCGAATTAGGAGCTACCACCGCGCTCAAAAAGTATGTCGAAAACAATCTCATGGGTCGAGAAGTCAAATTTAATCCGCCCATGAGGATAAACGCGCATGAGACAATGATTATCGATGAAACAGCTCTGAATTCATTGGAGATTACCACTTCTATGCGGGAGAAAAACAGAAAAGGAAGTTTATTAGATGCTATTGACCGCACGAGAACAATGTCGGGTGCGCGTAATCTCACTCGATGGTTATGTAAGTGGCCGTTTAATTTAAATCCCTGGCAGTAGCCCATGAACTGACTAATTAACACGATTCTTTGTTCATTAGGTCACCCTTCAACTTCCACATCAATAATCAACACTCGCTTAGATTTAGTAGAATATTTTTACAAGAACACTCATTTGCTTAGTGATATTCGCGAATTGCTTGGAGAATGTGATGATGCACAAAGAGTGTGTCAGCGACTTTCACTTCAACGTGGAGGCGCAGACGATCTGATAAAGTTTAGGAGAACGGCGGACGCCATGATAAGAGTGAAAGCGCGTATCAAAGCTGACCCAGGAAGCGTGGAGAATGCGAGTGTTCAAGCTTTTTTGGAGCGCTTAAAACCGCAACATGATCTCATAAAGGTGATATCTAAAGCAATTGATGAAGACGCGTTAAACAGGTTGAAAGAATATCAAGAAAAAGCCGAAGATGAAATTGATTCGGAATTGAATATGGAGGAAGTTGATAATGCGAATAATGAGCCAGAAGTGCCTGCCAAGTCGAGGAAAAAGGCGACACCTCGGAAAAAAGTCAAATCATCATTGGCAGTTTACGATGAACTAGATACACTTTTGGCTGCTGACAACTGGGTGATAAAAAAAGAGTACGAGGAAGTTTTGTAGTTTTTGGCATTATTTGTGGTAAATTTTCTGCTAATACTCATCTTCTTCGCAGTGCCTCTCCGAGAATGACGCAGATGCATAAACAATTGGAAAGTTTGTACCGTCAAAAGATTGAACTGCAAAAAAAATGGCGAGCTGACTACAGTTAGTATCTTCATTGCGTTTGGTATTACTTGAACTATTTTTGATTGTAATCTTTAAAATTTCTGTTTTTCCCCAGAATCAACTACTCTTGAGCTTCGTTCTAATCCAAAGTACGGGTTTATTGTTGTAATACGCCGCACTACTGGTTCAGACTTGCCGAACGATGCAATATTAATAAAACAACAGGGGAAAATTAATTGGTACATTGCACCGGTAAATAAAAGCTTTGGATTGCATATTTTAATCCGATATTTGCAGTACTTAATGTCAGCCATAATTTCTTTACAAAGCAATGGACTGCCTTGGGTGGAAAAATCGAAACACTGAAGGCCTCAATAAAACAGGAGGAGACATTAATATATGCGGAAATACGAGCTAAGGTATCAAATTATCAATGATATAATAAGCTGTTAATTATTCGGATTTCTCTAAAAATTCTATTCGAAAGGTCCTGGATAAATGGTTGGAGACTTTACAAAATTGTTTCATCCTTGATGAATTGGATGTTGCATCTTCTCTTGCCCTTGTAGCCAAGGAGCAAGGGTTTGTTCGGCCAGTTCTCAATAACGGGTATTCATTCGGGCGTTTTGGTGTGCTTTCTATTTTTACTTTCCGTTACTGAACTCATAACAATCTTATTGAGGACTTCACATCGGATTGTTGGTGGGCGACATCCTATAGTGGAAGGTGGATTAAGGTCTAAAGGAAGACAATTTTATCAAAACGATTGTCATGTAGGCGAGCAAGAGCGGCTTTGGGTTATAACAGGGTAATGTGAAATTGGTATACAAAGTTTATCATGTAAACTCGACTAAACCAGGACCATGTATAGACCTAATATGGGAGGGAAAAGTACTTTCCTACGACAGAATGCTATAATATCTATATTAGCACAAATCGGCTCTTTTGTACCAGCTGACTATGCAGAAATTGGAATTGTCGACAAAGTTTTTAGCAGAGTGAGTTGTTTTCTCTTTCACAATTGCACGCGCCCGCAACCCTTTGGAATTAACTAGTTCATTCTCATCAGGTTGGAGGCTCAGACAGCATATATCAGGATCAATCGACATTTATGGTTGAAATGATGGAGACAGCTCATATTCTAAGACATGCAACTCACCGATCATTTGTAGGCAGCTATATTCGTAAAGATTGTTGGTGTTTTGATTATCATAATTAAATGGTATTCAATTCATAGGTGATTATGGACGAGGTTGGCAGAGGAACGACAGCACTGGATGGAATCGCAATATCATTTGCGACTTTATATCATTTATATTATAATAATCGATGTAGAACACTGTTTGCCACGCATTTTCATGAATTAGCTGATATGATAAAACATTTTGAGTGTGCCGGTTGCTATTGTACCGATCTTAAAGAGGATAAGGTAGGTGGCGACAAATGATGATTTTCCATCTGAGGAAGAAATTTCAGGATCGACAAGTATAATGAATTTTATTGCAACAGGATGGAAGTTTCCAGTTCCTACATAAAGTCCGACGTGGTGTGAACTGGACCTCTGCTGCATTAAAAGTCGCCAAGTCTGCAGGTAATTTATAAAGTTGCTGCTTGAATTTACATGCGGTTTGTGTTTGGGTCGAAAACGTTGAATCAATTTGCCTAACGTCCGTCAATTTTTGTTTATTACTCATTTAGATATGCCCCAATTAGTTCTTAATACTGCAGAGCAGATACGGAGCTATTTGAAGGAGAATGTAAAGCCGTTTACTCTGGAAGAATCTTTTCGAAACAGCTTTGGTGACATATGATACTACTGTATCGGCACATTAATTGTATAAACCAATTGAATATTTTGCATTACAACCACCATGAATTCAGACTATCTATATCCATGAGCACAATCACATAATAAGGTGCTTAGGGGAAAATAATGATGAGCGCTTATTCTATTTAGTAACAATAAATGAAAGTTCATAATACTAAATCTAAATCACCTTATTTGGGGCATGCTGCAACAAAACCAGATAAAATGAACATTATATAAATGAGAGGCTGATTATGATGTGGCTGTAAATTGAATGATGACATTTGAAAAGCAATAATGGTGCTCATGGACTTGTTAATTTTAATGCTCACCTTATCATACCAGAAGGTGATGAATATAAACCATAACATGATCAATATAGGATTACCCCTATATAAAAATAATTAATATGAAACTAATTTTTCTTTTTTCTTTTTCCTAACAGATATATTAGAGGAATTCTTACCTTCGTGGATTATAATAGGAACCTATTTTTCTTAAATATGATGAACTAATGTCATAGGGAATTAAAAAGTTATTAATCGGATGGATGTTCACATCACCATCTTCATTCTTTACTATAAATGGAAATCTCTTCGGAATCGACTTTTGAATCCAAGTAAGTAACTCAATAGTAATAGCTCGTAGTAAGATAGGCAAAAACTCCTGTCATCAATACTATTGTTGTTTCTCCCCAAATGTAAGGAAGATAATTTGTTGGTTGATTAGCAACAGTTTGTTTTCTTTCTTCAGTTATTAATTGTTCTAATTTATTTTCGAGTGCAGTTTTCTTAGTTTGGTTTTCAGCTTCTGGGAGATTAGCTTGGTTAGCTTTAAGTTCAGCTAATTCTTGTTTTAATTTGGTAAGTTGCTCTTGTAAAGAAAGAATGGTTTCATCTTTTTTATCATGTTCAGGAGTTGGTGGTGTTTCTTCTTGTTCTTCATTTTCTTCATCATTATCTAAAGGAGGAAGTTCATCCTCATTAGATTCATAGCCTTCATCAATAAATTTCTCTTTTCATTTTCTATTTATTAATTGTGATAACTTTTCTCTAAATTCATTTGACACCCCTTTTAATTCTTGATAACCTACAGCAAGTCTAGAATATTATCTAAGGAGTAGTTTCTAGGATTGGTTGGGATTGCTTCTATTATTTTAGTATTGCAGATAGAAGGACATCTATTTCTTCCATGAAAATGTTTTTTTATCTTTTCCATTTTCATCTTTGACAATTTTCTTTTTTTCCACACCTAATTTTTCTAGATTGGGGGTAATTGTTTCCAATAGGAACGTTCTTGGCATCCTTGGATCAGAAAAGTTTTTAATACTATCATTATCAATTGATAATTCAGTAGATAATGAAATAATTTTTTTCTTCCCTTGATTTTCTTTATTTCAATTTGTCTACTAAAATTTAGCCTTAATTAGATGTTCTTTGAATTTTTTCAATAAATCTTTCGCTTCTTTCTCCTTACGAGCGTTGTATTGTAAGCCGTTCCGAAAATGTTGGCACGTGTCACATAAATCTGTTCTCGGACTCATGATTTGAATATAAGGCGTTAATTGGTGTCATAACTTGCGATATTTTAACAGTTTCAACGTGCTATCATTTTCGAGGCCTGCAATAAAATCACGATAGACTGATTTGTAACTCGTTTCAGCTGGTAAAAGTGTAAGTGATTGAGTAATGCGATTGACATTTCTACCGGGACTTGGTAATCCGCAATGGCTATATCAATTGTTATTTTGGTTTTCCATCGCGGCACTTTTTTTACGTTACCGTGAACGCGTGGTATGATCGTCAGGTGATTTCTGATATTTTCGAAATGGGTACGACCAATTCCTAACATATTGAGATAAGCTTTTTGGCAAAGAGGCGTATTGCGATCTCAATAATAAAAAGTCCTTCTATTAGTACGCGTTTTCTTTTTGAGACGTCGGGTGGCAGTTATTTCTCCACCATTCATTACTTTCAGTTGGGCCATTAAAAATATATCTTGTTCGGATCTAGAGAGAGCTTGAAACGCCTCACGCAACTCGGCAAACTCTTCTCTTGAAATCTTTTTTGAACAACCACAATTGCAACCTATCTCCAAGAAACGCATTGCTTTTTCATATTCAGTTTGTCAGATGCCACGTATTCCTCAGTCAGTAACACCACATTCCAATCGACGGCGCAGCACAGATTTCGGTGCAACAAAAAGTAATTTCAAATAATGTTACTCAACAGCGGCGCAGGAGCGGACGGCATAGTTTAGCACCGCTCTCGATATAGGCAACATGTTGCATCGCTGATGTATACGGAATCGCCCAATATAGTCAACGTTTTGCACCGGTAATCTTACCCCCCCCAATATAGACATGGTTTTGCACCGCCAACGACGTACAGAAAATAGATATATAAACAGCGCGCGGTTTAGACATTCAAACATCATCGAATTGTTGGATCAATATTTCCTCTCAATACGATCATCTTCAGCTATCCTTTCTTACAATTGTCCTTTTAGAATAGTTCTTTATATATTCTAACAAATAAACATCCATAATTGAAGTGAAATTGTTTCTTTTATTTCGCAAGTGTGTTCCTAAGGTTAACACAAGGCCGGAGTTATAACGAAACGTTACCTGGGCTCTGGTTGCAATTTACGAATCTTGCAATCGTAATTGCGTGTTCTCGGCCTGAAGAATTATTATTTCTTATTCAACTACGCGTAAACTTTCCCAACTGAGTAGACTTTAGTTTGAATCCGACTAATTAGAACCAATAGTTATCTCGAGAGGAAATAATAATTTACCAGATACGTGTATACGTTCGCTTAGACGGACAATACGTAAAGCCTTTTAAGGTCACCAACTCGCCTGAGATTACAGACCGGTAGGAGTGAGCCGAAACTCCGTTTGAAAAAGCTAAATCTCAAGAGTGTTACGCGAATCGCTCCCCTAGTGTGGCACTACGACAGGTTGAACCGTTATAATTATCATTCTTCATATTAATATACGGGTAATCCTATATATAAATCTTAATAGCTTTCTTATTCTAACCAAAACCAAATATTAATATGCAGATATGGAGAGGGCGTGAACATACTGAAGCTTGTCACATGTTTGAATGCTGAACAAATCAATGATTTTATTGATTAGTGACACATAAAATAAGCCTTTTTTTTAACATTATTATAAGATTGGTTGTGCCGTAGTAGTAGAGATCTACGCTAGACATTTTTATGCAATTTTGTCCTTTTTTTGGATGTTTACTATGTTAAATTTAGTAACGTCTATACCATACGTAGTAAAAGATCAACGGCGAAATC
>CAJVPJ010000575.1:0-21594 GCA_910592205.1 Paraglomus occultum | reverse complement strand
TAATGTTTCGTTACGGAGTTATGCATGATCAACGAAAATTTTAAGGGGTGGTCGGAGACTTTTGGTCACCCACTGTACATCAGAATAGGCTTATTGAACTAAGATTTGCAAGCAACGTGAGTCACGTCAAAGACTCCTCAAAATTCGGCAAGATGTCATCAGTACGGTTACGCATGTTTTGCCTATGCTAAGAAAGCCTTATTAGAATTTTTTTTAGTTTATATGTCCATAACGATTTTGTTATGTCTAATTGTCTATTTTAATATACGTATACGATAGCTAAACAAAGCGTAAAAGTATAATTTTAGACAAGCCTGCCCATTGTTGGGCGCCTATTTAAAAGTAGGTGTTACTGTTGCCGATACAAAATTTTATGCTTATATCGTAAAAATACATTGTTGAATGAATAATGGTGAATCTTTGAATATAAATTCAGAGTCTACTCTACGATGCAATCAAAAGCGCTTGTAAGAAAAAGCGGCGATTTCTTATCGATAAAGGTGTTGTAACGTGTACCATAGATTAACATGCTTGTTTAAAGCTAGACATTTACTCTCAAGTAAAGTAAATCGATATATTGATTTCAAAAAGTGAGTGTATGGAAAGTTATTCCATCGAGTGTTGAAACAAACTTTTGAATGTGCCAAGTCCCACAGCACACGCTGTAGTTTCGACTAGACATTTATGGAAACGCATTAGAGATAAATAAGAAAATGTAAGCCGAAACCTTTCTATTTTAAGCAAATCACACAGACGTTGGTGAAACTGATCACCAGATTTTTTATACTATATGTGATCGGCCCGAGTGAAATGCATGTTATGTTGCCTTTCCATCGGATTCTTTTATAAAAAACCACAGCTTTTCTTGTCAATCGTCGATAAGCTAAATTTAACATCGTCTGATCTGGAGGAGTGCCATATTAATATTGGTATTACGGATGATATCATTTTAAAACTCGTGATTGCACATGTACGCAATCATGCATATTATATTGTTTCTAGTAGTTTGTTAATAACCTTTATGGCCGAGACAACACAATTAAACAACGGACTATGCAGTCTTTGTAAGGGTATATTATATTATATTATATTATATTAATTATATATTCCTCTCCCCTTTCTTCTTTTTCTCCCCCCTCTTTCTTTGATCGTGCAACAACAATCTCAAAGTCTAAATTTTTTTTTACCGTTGCATATATATCGTAATCGTAACAGTAATACAAATTTCGTTTATCCAATGATTAATCGTGTTACAAATATAGTACTGTTACCAGTAGAAAATTTGTTCTGCAGGTGGGGATAATTGGAAGACATATAAGTAATTTGTGTTCTGATCAACTCATACATAAATTCCTGTACATTTCTTTATGTGGGTTAGTACCGGCCTATTAATATCAAATATAAATAGAATCAAAATCAGGTGAATAATAGGAACGGAACTAATTATCGCTCTTTTGATTAATTAATTACAAAGTGATACACAAGTAATGGTAATATTCTATTTCTGGATCATCCCATGCTGCGATGCCATGCATGTGGCCCTGGTCAAACTATATATATAATCTAACTGCCCTTCTCCACATATTCTTTGCAGACGTTAACCCCCCCTCCACACACTCTCTTCAAAGAAAAGAAAAATGAAGTACACAATAACAATCCTTTTCGCATTCGTTTATCTGGCTTTGCTTGCAAATGGTATGACAAGTCCTATTCAATGTCGATAACCACCGTTTCTCTGTTTGACCTTGCCAATTCAGTTATTCATCTACTTTTCGTTAATACCATCTCAATTTAACCATCACTCTAGCCGAAATCAAGATTCTTTACCCATCATCAACATACTGGTTAGTAGCGAATACTACAGCGGATGTATTATGGAATTCGACTGACCCGGTTAACGATCCCCAACGTTTCTCTGTATACTTGGTTAATCCTGTAAGTTTCAAAATTGAATGGGTTGTTTGTAACCTTTCAATCTTACAATGAATACACAGCACTGACCAAATGTTCCCCTTTTTTTTCTCTTCAGAACGTTCCTGATTTGAAGCAATACGCCTTGGCTAACAATGCCATAACCGCAAATCACAACGTTTCGGTTACAGTACCAAATTTCGTTACTAGAGACGTACAACAAGGTACGTAGTCTACATAACCTGGTTTATTTACGTTGGGGCCATTTCTGTTTACTCAATTAAACGCATGTTTTTGTATAGGATATTCAATTATCTTTACGAATATTGGCAATATCAGCGAAGTTTATTCTACATCCGAGACATTCGACATAAAACCGGTTGGCAATACACGTGAGCATATTGATACAATCTCCGGAATGCATTACGTATTACGTATTATGACTTACCCAGACTAATGCCCTAATTCTTTCTACAAACTAGCATCGACATACTCACCACCTACCCCGCCAGGCTCTTCTACCAACAACACTGGGAACAGCACCAACACTGGCAAGTCAAGCGATTCAGAAGTTATCAGCGCAAGAGTATATTTGAGTACTTTCTTTGCCGCTGCGGTCGTAGCTGCAATGATGGCCATTTAAAATGAGCAAAAACTTGCTTTTTTTCCTAATTTGTTGTAATCGACATTATATTGGCATTAGAATTGTAAGATTAATATCTAATGGAATGAACCTTAAATAAACTTTATATTTACGTTGATATATTTGGCCTAATTGATGATCAAAGTGCATGAGAAAGAACAGACGCCAAGAAACACTTGGCAACTGTGATATCATAAATTCCTAAGCAGAAATAATTGCACGGTCTTGTGACTTTACACTTGGCGGGGTGATTGCATTTTCCCCAGTTTATGCTTTTCTGTCAATTATTATTAATATTACACATACCAAGGTCATTAAATGAAATTGATGAGCCGACCGAATATTCCAAACTATTACATGATACGAAAAACCTCTTGGTGTCATTAAACAGTATAATGATATAGTTTATATTCGGAAATTTGTCTTACTGAAAATAACATCACATATATATGTTGATTGCGCAATAGTATTACTCAAAAAGACAAAATCACAATATTGACTACTACCAGCTTGGTGAGATTTGCTCGTTGTTGCACTTTGGATGTTTTTTGATTGTCCGTGCTAACAAAAAGACAGTCTGTTTTGATTGGTACCATTATTAGCGTTATTGCTGTTTGTTCAATCACTTTCTGTCGGGAATATCTGCGTGACATTCCGTCATACGATTATTAAATAGTCACACATTTGAGCTACACGACATAATTAATTGCCATAACGTTCATAAAATAATCATGTCATTTATTTTCGAACACAATGTTCAATATAAAGACAATTTAAATTATTTTGTTTATATTACATGACCTAACTATAATAAATTGTCTTTTAATCTGCCACACTTTTTGTTTTAATGGTGTCGATTACACGATTTACCAATGCAAGTAACCGCTTTCATAAGCATAAGCTGTTAATTAATTAGCCAAAAACCACTTTGTAAGTTTATTTCTAGATTTTATACAAATTGATAACAAATACCAAGTCTTAAACACGCATTTGGAAGCTTTCCGCCTATCAGTTAAAAAAATGTAAACAATGTAGCAGTATACGCGCATATATTGTATGCTCAAAAAGCTAATCGAAAAGGGTCCAAGTGAGCCAAACTAGACAAGAATTGGTTAATATTAACCAAATATAATCTAATAACAACCCGTCTGTATCTATCATTGTGTTAGTTTTTTGGAAAAGTTGTTTAGTAAGGTTTTTGGGAACAAAAAAACCCACGCTATTTTGATAGTAATATACGATTACTTATGCTGAAAATAAAAAAAATTACTCTTATACTATGTGTATATTTTTTTTACATTAGAATTTAAAGTTTGACGCAGAAACATGCCCGTAACAAAGTGAGAGAGAGTATCGCACTTTTGACCGTATAAATGTTTATATGGATATTACCTGAATCGCGCCATTTTTCCTGTTAACGCTTTATGGAATAGATTGATCTATTAATAACAAACATCGACATCAGGTGAGAGTATGAAATGGATACCAATGCATTAGGAATAACGCGATATCAATACTTTCTATTTGCGTCCCATGTTGTTTGTACGGAATGCTTGTGAACGCAAGAACCCATATTTCTATAAATTGCATTGCTTTTCCCCCACGACATGTCATACGACAACGACAACGACAACAACGACATAACAACAGCAACGACAACACTTCAAGATGAAATACGGAATAGTCTTTCTCGTCTTTGCTTGTCTATGTTTACTTGCATCTGGTACAGATAAAAACTCTTGACTATGATAGGCCATCGCATCGCTTTATTATATCATGCTCCGTTAATCACATATTACTTTTTTTTTCTTCCTTTTAGCCACAATTGAAATTTTATACCCTTCGTCAACGTATTGGCTGGTGTCTAACAGTACGGCGATTATAATGTGGAACTTGACCGATCCAAGCACTGACCCCGCTCGCTTTTCCATCTTTTTGACTAATTCTGTAAGCAAAAATAACGGTTGGGAAAACAAATCAACAAACGACTAATTTTATTTCTTCTTTCTAGAATATTCCTGATTTGAAACAATATGCCTTGCTCAATAATGCAATAAGCGCAGACCGAAACATTTCGCTCTCTGTACCTGATTTCGTAACCAGAGGCGTCGTTCCCGGTTCGTGTAGTTTTCTTTTGAACCGTTTATGCTCATACAGGACTACGTTTAATAACATTTAACTCTACCGTAGGCTACCAACTCATTTTCACCAACATTTTCGATATCAGTAAAGTCTATGCAGTGTCGGAAGCGTTTGAAATCAGACCAAGTGGCTCTGTTCGTAAGTACTTGCAAACACAATCGTTTTTTTCCGATGACAGAAAAAGTTATGGCTGACGCGATGCATGCGTTATTTTTCCAGAATCAGTATATAAACCTCCCCCACCGCCACAAAGTCCTAACAACAGTACCAATACGACAACTGGGTCTGGTAGCGATAGTTCTGGAAACAATAATAATAATAATCCAAATAGTTCGGGAGTAGTTGGCGTGCAAATATGTTCAACAGTTTTGTTTATTCTTGCGGTTTTGGTACTCGTGATGATGTGATGATCTAGCCCTTTATGATGTAACTTGTAGTATTATTATTATTATTATCATTATCATTTACCCTCGAGCAGCCTTTTTTGTTTCTTGTGAACTTGAGATTAAAGTTTTTTCATGCGAATTTATTACATGGCAGGTTTGGTAATACATTTGTTTAGTATGTGGGCTAATAAAATGAGAGAATAGTAAAATCCGTGTTTGTGAAATGTGTAAACGGCTGTTACTATTTATTTCAGACTTGGTAATGGTATCCCAAATTCCTATCGCTATGGGAAATGTTGAATAATAATAGTATGTCGATCATCATAACACATCCTTGCCTAAATCGGACATCTAAATACCCGACCCGTAGTCATGTTTCCCATCCTCACGCGTTTTTTTTTTAAAACATCGTTCGAACCATGGGCATTCACCACCTTCACAAAGTAATCGCAGATCACGCAGCAAAGGCTATCAACGCAAATGAAATCAAGAGCTATTTTGGTAGAAAAGTGGCTATCGATGCATCAATGTCGATATACCAGTTTTTGATAGCCGTGAGACAGTCAGACGGGCAACAGTTGACAAGTGACACTGGAGAGACGACGAGGTGAAGATTTTAATGGAGATTTGGGCAAGTGGGTGAATGAACTTGTTGGGTGAATGAACGTAACGGGTGTAGTAATTGGAAAAGGAGATTTGAACGGGAGGGCATTTATGAATGCGAAACTGTTGACTTGCTGAATCTGCTTCTTTAATCCTCTAGTCATTTGATGGGAATGTTTTATCGCACGATTCGAATGGTTGAAAATGGAATTAAACCCGTCTATGTGTTTGATGGAAAACCGCCTACACTGAAATCGGGCGAGGTGAATTGGAGAGAGAGGGAGGGGAGGGGAGGGGCATGAATCGGGTTTTTCGTTTTCGTAATTTTACATGGGCATCAGTCGTTGATAACTGGATTTGGTCGCATAGCTTGCCAAGAGATTGGAACGTAGAAAAGAAGCAACCAAGAATCTTGAAGAAGCTCACGAAACCGGTTAGAAAAATGTCTATAATACACTGCAATGCTGGCGGTATTTGGAGAGTTTGAGTTTTTCATATCGTGACTTTGACCTTTTTTAGGCGAAGCGGCTGACATTGACAAATACAGCAGACGCACAGTGAAAGTGACCCCAGAGCATAACGCAGAGTGCAAAAAATTATTGAAACTTATGGGAATTCCATATATAGATGTATGGATTCCGTTTCGTTTGGCTTGTTCCCGATCGCTCACGGAAGAGTCACTCACAACTATTACATTATTTTTATAGGCTCCTTGTGAAGCAGAAGCTCAATGTGCAGCTCTTGCACGAGCGGGAAAGGTCAGCAATACAGCAGTTGACTTGCGTCATGTTTTTCCCAGTAACTATACTCACTTCTGTATTCTCGTAGGTCTTTGCGGCTGCATCAGAAGATATGGACACTCTCACATTTAACGCTCCAATACTTCTTCGTCACTTGACATTTACCGAGAGTAGAAAGATGCCCATTGATGAGATACATCTTGATAAAGCACTAGAAGGGCTAGAACTGAACATGGACGAAGTGAGTGGGGGAAATGCATTAATTGTCTAATGAATAGTATCTTGTGAAGGGGGGAATAACGCTGGAATCTTTATTTATTTATTTCAACTGACGTTAATTCATTGCCTTTTATGCTGTGTTTATATAGTTTATAGACCTCTGTATTCTATTGGGATGTGATTATTGTGAGTCAATCAAAGGCATCGGACCACATCGTGCTTACGAGTTGATCAAGAAACACAGAAATCTCGAAACGGTTATTAAAGAACTCGATCCCAAGAGATATCCCATTCCCGATGATTGGCGTTACAAGGAAGCACGAGAGCTGTTTCGTAATCCGGATGTTGTTGATCCGACAACCGTCGAAGTATGTAAAGTGGGGGGAGGGATGGAGCAGGGATGTATGGGGACTGACTAACAAAACTACCTGTATGGTTTATCAAACTATCAATAGATAAAATGGAACACCCCAGACGTAGATGCTGTTGTTGATTTCCTTGTACGTGAAAAAGCATTCAGGTATGATAGTAAGGTCGAAAGATACTCTGTAAGCGCCGTGTGGTACAGATTTCTCTGACACTTTTCTTGCATTTTCCAGTGAAGAGCGTGTCCGCAAGGGACTGGATAAAATAACAAAGAATATTAAAGCTGCGACGCAAGTACGCTTGGACAGTTTCTTTACTGCTGCTCCCGCCAAAGATACACCTAAAAAGCGAAAGGTATGAGAAGAATATTGATCTACAGTGGCTGGCTGTTATCCCGTATCCCACACATGCATATGCCTGACGATTGATGGTACCGTGATTGTTCGTACTCGCGTACGTATGTTTTTGTTTAAATGTTTCTAGGCAGAAGAAACAGCAGCCAGTAAAAGTAACGGAAAAACTAGCAAAAAACGACGATCATCTAACAAGTAGGAAGACGCAAGTAGGTGTGATATAATAGTATACGCTTAATGTTGGAAATAGAAAGTGATTTCTTCATGCCAAGAAGAGAGATAATGATAGTGTGTATAGACACTTTGTAATGTCAAGAGGCTTTACTTTGAAAGAACGTGTGTCAACTTGTAATAAATCAAGCACTAATACGTAACAAGCAGTCGCGCGCGCTGATAAGTGTAACACAGGTTCTCACTCATATGCTAAATGGGTGATTTCAGTTAAATGCAAGAGAGTGACATAAGTGTCGGTTGCTGGATGGTAAATTGATGAATCAAAAGCCATTTTTCTGACGTCATTGTCTACGCGAGACACCAACTCATCAAAGGCTCTGATTTCTTTTGTGCTGCGTTTTATAATTGGCATTCTTATTGTTATCCAATGCAGTACAAAGAGTTAATTGTTTCGAAATGACGTAAGGCAATTATTATCGTATTGTTGCCAATATGTGTATATATTGAACAATGAATATAATGTACCACCAATGCAATGCCATTTGAATTGATCGTCTAAATTTAAAACACAATACACGCGTTCTAATGTAATCGGAACGAATACATTGAGGTATTAAGAACCTATACTACGCACACGTTCTAATGCAATCGACGTATGAATAAACCGTAAAAACAATTACACGAGCCTTTGTCTCCTGTAAAGATCATGTGAGACATGCCAAACTTATAAAAACGATCACTGTTCGATCGGAATGTCGCGACAAAACCTTTTAATCATGAAATACATCAGAGTCGTCTATTCCAAACTCATTGCACCATTCCTGCACCCAACAAAAATACGCTCAAAATCATGTAGCGACATACGCCGACTCTCAAAAACACCGACGGTCGCATCATCCATTTCCTCGTTCAATTACACCACGATATCGTACTCGCCATTCATCTCGCTTCGGATCCACGTCTACTCTTATCCGCGCACTCTGACGTTATCCATATCACGGCACTGTCGATACTCGGATTTCAAGCAATTACTGAGCGAACTGGTGGCCGGGCGCAAGGACCAATTGCTCGTGGCGTACAGAAAAAAAAAGGGTCGCGAAGTCGGAGTCGACAAGGATTTCGCAGTGTTGAAGGAAATATTGAACAACGAGGTTATCCTGATAACCGAAGATGGCGTGTGGAGAGAGTTGATGGTGAGAGAGTTGAGAGAGTGTGACGAGGCGGAAGTCACTGTATTGTTTGTTAATGGACCGAATGTATGATAGAAAAAATGTCGTTTTGCGCGAGTTTATACGTTTTTGCTTGTATTAATTATTATTAACATGAAATCATTACATTATTTATTATTAATACGTTGTATAGTTGTTGTTTTTTTTTTACATGTGAAATACATTAATTAAAAAAAAAAAGGCGAATAATTTTTTAATCGAACATGTAAAATGATCTAATTTCGTAGTATTCTGTATGTCATTAACTTTCCGGATGCGTGTGCTCAGATAACTGCACTCACCGCACGTGTATGCACTTGCATTTATTATTACAATAAATTTTTTTTTTTTCGTGACCGAGTAATCAAGCATTAAATATTACATGTACAACACACTATAAGTCATAAATCCATCTGCAATTGATAAAACAGTATCAATATTTTCAGCTCTGAAATTTCTTTTTTTACATTCGAATCAATTCACTTTTTTTTTTCTTAATACCTGCAGTTGAATTCTCCTCATCAATAGGTAGTAATTTGCTAGAATATTTGGTTTCCTTCTCACTAGTCGACATGGGCTCTATGTTCTCATTACGATATACAGTGTTCAACCAAGTCACATCTTCATGATACAGTTCAAGCGTCTCGGCATCTGGACGCTTGTTAGGATTCGAATCGCAACACTGCTTAGCAAGCTTCTTGAACGATTCTGGTGTCTCGTCGGGCATCGTCGGTCGCAATCCCCCGACTATATCAGATACCAAATCTCTATCGAACGCTCTGTCTCTGAAAGGCGGCTCACCACTAGCAATCTGATACATGAGAATACCGAAAGAATAGATGTCTGATTTCTGTGTGAATTCCAGCGTATGAAAGACTTCGGGTGCAACGTACGGTAAAACACCTCGAATGGTTGACGGGTTCGATTTGGATGAGCCCAACGGCTTGGAGAGTGCAATGTCACATAAAAACGGCTTGTTCACGTTTGTGTAGTATGAATGTTCCGTGCCGCCAATGACAACGTTTCCGCCGTGAAGATTGCTATGGACGAGTTTGTGCCTGTGGATGATTGACAAGTGCGCGGCAATGTCATCCAATATCTTTACTTTTGTGCCCCATGTCAGCGAATTAAAGTTGCGTTCCAAATATGAATAAAGATTACCACAATCGGCGTGCTGCATTACAAGCAGATACTCTTTGGTTTCTGGTCGTTGTGTAATTCCATGTATTTTGAGCATCGAGCGTGTAAACCTGGTAAAATTACTAGGCTGAAATATATGTAAATGAGAAAAATTAGACAATCAGATTGCCAAAGAGATTTAGTTGTTAATATCGAGAGCGCAGCATGCGCGCTGGCTTTACCTCAAATCTCAACAATTCTACCAAATGTTCAGAGTTTTTAAACCATTTCAAGGCAACTCGTTTATTATTCAACGCGCTGCATTCGGCAGTATAGACTGTCCCGTAACCACCAGACCCAATCTCCTCGACATTGCAAAAATCTTCAAATCGGATAAATTTCAGTCTCACTTTACTATCTTCATCCGAATTCTTGACTCGAACCACGTGTTTTAAAATCGGATCAACATCACGATAGAATACCAAATAATAGTCTTGCGTGGACGTTTCTTGAGTTATACCGACGATCCAAATATTATTTGGGGTTATTATCTTTGGGTAGGTTTTGGCTAGCTAATTTGAGCGAGGCGGATTTGTTAAGAGACGATAGTTCGAAACATTATAAAAATCCCTGTTCTACCCTGCCCTGCCCTGCCCTGCCCTGCCCTGTCCAGTCTTGGCTTACCTGATAAAAATCAAACGACTGGGCTTTCCGCCCATCCGCAATCTTTTTTAATATCACTGCCGTCGTCAGCTTGCTTCCGTTCGCCTGTTGTAACCAATCCGCTACATGCGTACAGCCCTGATCTAACGACACCGCCTCTTGTAGGTTTGTCAACTGAGAGTATTCGATCCACTGTATGTATCCGCTAGCAATATGTTCCATGTCATTCCACGATTCCATGATAAACAAGTTCAGAGACTTGTTGCCCGTCGTCCAATCAAGGGGGTGCGGTGCTTTGCATCTGTAACAGAATGCACTCAATATAAGCTTATTCGTACATCCCAGACATAGTTCGCAATAAGATTCCGAGGTGTCTTTACTTTTAATCAGATAATACGTCTGCTCTTCTGCATTATATGTAAATCCAATGGACATCCAAACGTTAGAGTCGAGTATATCTGGATGGTCGACACATAACTAAGAAGTGGAGGAGGTGTTGAAGGTAGGGGGGGGTAGGGGGTGGTGAGCGATCACGGTACGGTACACGGGTCTACAATTTCAACTAGTTGAGGGCACAAGTGCAACAAAACAACCATATTGCTTGTACCTTTTCATAGTATGAATCGTCGGTTTTATCAGAAATCTCGAGTGGGATCAATTTCACGTCCGCATAGGTCGGTAAACCATGTAACCTTACAGTCTCGGTACCAACCTCGATACAATCGAATGGAATCCATTCCAAGTAGGCCTCGCTTGCCGATTTCGTTTGCGTCTGCGACTGCTTAATAAACTGATCCAGCTTATGATTATGACTAGTCCAGCCGTTTGACAATTCCTTGTGACCGCAAATACACCACACGGGGCTACATCTGAGCACTCCACACGCGGAGCAAAACCCGTATAGAGAAGAGCAATGACGAAACCGTTTATCAGCTATCATGTAATAGTTATCGCTATCCTTGGTGAATCCTATTATCATCCGGTTACGTCTGTCGAGCCATTTGGAATGTCTTTTGAATTGATGAATGTGGGATATGTATTTGTGCGTTGGAAGTGAGTACATCCCGGCAAATTTCTTGACAAATTCTTGCGTGCATTCATTATCTGTTCCAATGAATATCGAATAACGATTGTAGGTTGTCCGATGTTTAAAGGATTTGATTGGTTTTATATGTGAAAAGTCTGCATACGAGATCCATTGAAGAGGATGATGTCCCGCTACCAAATCCTCCTCGTCATGAATGTGAGAAGACTCTATCAGTCGGCTAAATGGCGAGTTTTCAACACTGTTCTCATTAATTATTAAGCCTTTAATGGTCGATACCAATGATTTGAAAAACGACATTCCTTTTGCGCGTGATATGTTTCAAGAAGAAGAAGAGGAAAGATGTCTAGTATGTTGCGCCACACGCCACAGGTCTTGGCATGAGCATGCATAGTGTCAGTCGTCCAATAACCATCCAGAATTTATGCACTGGTATATCATTGATGTGCACTGTTTGAAACATTATGATGAAACTTGTTATGTGAAGAAGAGTGCGGCAGGGATGAGAGAGACAATTGAAGATTTCGCAATGGCGAGAGAATGGGCTCGTATGAGTAATGGATATGATATGAACAATGGAATAAGAAAGTGTAACATCTTTTTGATTCATGCACAAAATTGGTCGATGATGTGAAAGATAAGGGGTGGGATTCGGTGACACGGGGAAATGAGTGTGTCAAAAAAAACCGGAAATTGTATACTATACAGGGGTTGGGATGTTCATGTAAATTGTATCGAGTATTGTGTGTTATATTTACTACCCAAAGCATACGACTAACATATGATTTATGTAATGGAATTTTTATTTCAGAATGTCTATGAAGAGACCCTGTAAGCTAGAATTAGAAATTTACGTGATCGAATTCTTTAATCATAGCCACGCATAAATGAAAACTACGTGTTTCAAACGTTTAAATGATTTACTATTGCAGCATCTCGTAAGTGCAGAAATGAGCCAGTTTAATTTGTCAGACCCTTTTCTTTGCATCACTCACTCCGGTTTTCGAACGCCAAATTTCTGCATAAGATTTCTTTGGACATTTACAAGTTCACCTTGCTAGACCCAGAAAAAGGCTTGTCAACAACACTCGTTTCCCGTCTTAACGAAAATACGTCCAAAGTCATGGCTTAATCCAACGGCCCTAGCTTAACTTTACTGAAAATCTGCTTGAATTATCGCGTAGAGTAAACGGATACCCAGAATTCATTGAGGTAAAGAAATGAAGGAGTATTTCAGATACCGCTATCACAAATTGCATGAGCTCGATGAGACGTTGTTACAGACTTGTTATCAAAAATAGTAGAAGGCGAGTTTTTTATTAGTTATTATTAATAACCTACAACTATGACGTAGTGAGTAAACTTTATTTTTTATGAATTCGATAGAAATCTTCGAAACTAGTCGTTGTTGGACGTATAAGAAATAAAGTAGAGAATATAAGTACAAAAGTCGTCTTGTTTGGTCAGTGTTACTTTAATAAACTGTCTCTTAACTATGAAACGCTTATTCGATGAGTCATTGCCAAGTAACGTGACACCATTAAGATTAAGCTGTAAACGCACGATTAAATTGTACTTATTCATCGATTGAAAAGTTGGCAAACAGCACATTTCTCATTTAGACTTAATGACACAATACAACAAACGTTGCTATCTAACTTTATTAATACAATGAATGTTTATTTGCTTTCTATAAACTTACAGAGAATTTATGACAAGATGAATAGATGGCTAATTATGTTGTATTAGCCGTTAAAATACATTAGAAAACAAAAGACACAACCTTGTCAAAACTATAATGGCACACTAACAAACATTGTTTAATGTAACACGTCTGCTGATGTATAAAATTGAGCCTTACATTAGGAAATTAATCTTCCCACGCTTTAATGACAACGAGTTTTGTGTTCACGTTTATTTCGTAACACGTGTTTCAATTGCGCATAACAATACACGCTATTGTCAAGTGACTTTTTCGCTTGGCTGATCATGCTAGATATTTATAGCTGTTGCTTCTATAATTGGTGCACGACTGCTGCGGCTAGATTAAAAACAACACTATTTACGTCGAGTCATTTATGCTTAAGCTAAAAATAGCAAAAACTAAATCACGCTTACTATATTCTTATAAAACGCATTATGTCATTGTCAGATTTATATCCGCATCATAACGTGAGTACGCTCTGAATTTTTATTGGTTCGACGACAATATATAAGATTCACAACCGACGGTTTTGACTTGGATATCATCAATTACAAATTCCCAATTCTTTTCTACCCTTGCAAAAAAACCATTCTCTTATACCGTATCCCTTCCAAATTTTTTACTGGCTCGATATACACACTTTTACGACAACCACAACTGACAATTTTCAACTTTACGTTGTCAATTAAACATACCAACTCTTTCAATTCGATAAAACACCAATTCTTTTTTCCCGAAATACATAATGACAGACGTAACCACCATACTACAAAACCCCGTTCCTCTTTACCTACTCGGAGTCATCCCAGCTCTCTTTGTGGTTGGAGACGCACCATTTTCTACTCTCACCTCTAAAATCCTGCACATTCTGGTGTGCCTCGGCTGTCCATTCACGCCCCTGTTTTACTTTCTCCACGTTAAAACCGGTGCAAATGAAGGTGGCGATGCAATCCCTGACTGTTGCGCATACTGGCTGCCAAAAGACAAATTTCAATTTCATGTTCCAAATCGTCCGGAAAACAACATTGTGAATATGTGGCCATTCGGATACAAGATTAAAAAACTTGACTTTACAAATATTCCCAATATTAAAACACGCCTCGTGGAATGCGTGACAAACGTATCTTTTCTGGACCGATTCGTCTGCTTTGTATCTGGCTACTTTGTTTTTGTTGGTTTTATTATCGGAATATACAGAGCTGTCGGACCATGCCAACAACAAGACTGGCCAGCTATACCATTGTTACTAGTCTGGACATTGCCCATATTAGTGATAAGAGTTTGCAAGGGAAAAGTAGTGGTCAGAGATCCCAGAGAAGCGTTAAAATTAGTGGAGGGAAATATTCGCGTAGAACGCCTTGCCGAGGACAAAACCCGAGATATTAGGGGAAAAGTTTTGGCTACACTGCTAATAAGCATTGTCATTCATTGGTTAACGGTGGTTCTCACCTATTATACAAAGCCAGTGGGATTCGGGTGTCGTTCAATAGGACTATCTGTAGTGGCTGGTATTTGGAGTTTCAACAGCATCTTATGCTTTGTGTATTATTATCTGTTCAATCACTCTCCACCAGGAGTGGATACCAGTCCCGTTTATCTTTGGGTATGCACCTGTGGAGTGGCAGTTGGTGCCTTTTTCATTTTCTTTAGCGTAATTAGCAATAACTCACTTTGGTGGGTGATTATGTTTGGAAATTCGTGTGACGTTTCGTCCTGTTTGAATAGTGATAATGCACAGGAATAACTATACTTGTATAGTCATTAGGCTGGTCCAATTGACATAACCGTTGCATTTCTTTTATGTATGAGGACAATAGTGTTTGATTGTAGTCCATTAAGATTGATTTTAAAGTAAGTTTTGTAGAAATAAATTTTGTAGACAGACTTTTTTGTTTGTTTATTTTTTCTAAAAAATAAATATTGTATAACTTATTTACATCAGAAATTTAATAACAAGTTGATAACTATGATAATTAATTACATGTGCTTTTGTGCTTGCTTTTACTATTAAGTAGTTTATGAACCATTCTATAGACCCTAAATGTTTAGTTTCATAAAAGTCTTTTTTTTTTTTAAGACCTTGCATAACCAGCTTAAAGTGTAGTCGTAGTAACATTATTTAGTATTTCATATGTCGTGCTATTTGAGCATTTCATACACTTTTTCTTTCATGCTCAAAGCATACGCGTCATTTGGCTCAAACTCCAATGACTTGTTGAAATCTGTCAACGCGTTTTCATACTCTCCAAGATTAAAATAGACACTACCCCGTATTCTCAACGCGCGTGCATTACGTGGCTTTATTGCCAATGATTTGTTGAGATCATTTAACGAGTTGTCATATTGTTCTAGATCCAAATAGACATTTCCTCTTACAGTCAATGCCTGAGTATTATTGTGATCAATCTCTAGTGATTTATTTAGATCGATTAACGCATCATCATACTGTTTGAGCATGCAATAAGTCCCACCTCTACACTTTAATGCATCTACATAATCCGGGTCAATCTCCAATGCCTTGTTAACATCATTCAATGCATCATCATACCGTTCAAGCACGCCATAAATGTTAGCTCTCAAACTCAACGCCCATACATCGTTTGGTTCGATATCCAACGATTTGCCAAGATCACTGAGCGAATCGTCGTATCGTTTTAGACATCGATAGACATCTCCTCTTTCGCTCAATGCCCATGAATTATTCGGTTCAATCTTCAACGATTCGTCAAGATCACTCAGTGAATCATCATATCGTTTTAAAGCTCGATAGACAGCACCCCTTCTTCTCAATGCCCATGCATCGTTTGGTTCGATCTCTAGCGATTTGTCAAGATCATTCAGTGAGTGGTCGTATCGTTTTAGACATCGATAGATATCTCCCCGTTCCCTCAACGCCCATGCACTATTTGGTTCAATCTTCAACGATTCGTCAAGATCGCTCAGTGAAATGTGATATTGTTTTAAACATCGATAAACTGCTCCCCTTCTTCTCAATGCCCATGCATCATTCGGTGCAAGCTCCAACGATTTGTTGAGATCGTTCAATGCCCGGCCGTATTGTTCTAGACATCGATAGACATCACCTCGTTCTCTTAATGTCCATGCATCATTTGGCTCAATCTCCAACGACTTGTCAAGATCTCTTAATGAATTGCCGTATTGTTTTCGGCATTTATAAACAGCTCCCCTGTTTCTCAATGCCCATGCATCATTCGGTTCGATTTTCAATGATTCGTTAAAATCATTCAGTGACTGGTCGTATTGTTCTAGACATCGATAGACATCTCCCCGTTCCCTCAACGTCCGTGCGTTGTTTGGCTCGATCTCTAACGATTTGTTAAGGTCATTCAGTGAATCGTCGTATTGTTTTAAATGTCGATAGACGTCTCCCCGTTTCCTCAATGCCCATGCGTTATTTGGTTCGATCTCCATCGATTTGTTAAGATCATTCAGTGAATCGACGTATTGTTCTAGGCATCGGTAGACAGCTCCCCTTCTTCTCAATGCCCATGCATCATTAGGTTCAATCTCCAGCGATTTGTTAAGATCTTTCAGTGAATCGTCGTATTGTTTTAAATGTCGGTAGACGGCTCCTCTTATTTTTAACGCCCATGCATCATTCGGTTTGATCTCCAACGATTCGTCAAGATCTCTCAGTGCATGAGCGTATTGTTCTAGACGCGAATAGACGTCCTTTCGTTCCCTCAATGTCCGTGCGTTGCTTTGTTTGATAGCCAACAATTTGTTAAGATCGTGCTCCAACTTTATATAAATAGTGTTGCAAGATGGCCGTTTATTAACGTCTTCGTGCCAACATTCTGAATACAAATTAATGTATTCTTCAGGCGTTCCAGGAAAGGGAGGATCGCGAGAGCCATTAAACCGATACAGAATAATTTCAACAGTTTTAGTACGCCCTTCACATGGGACCTTTCCACTAGATATTTCCCATAGTATTACTCCAAGGCTAAATATATCTGATTGTTTTCCACGACGATATGGCGCTTCCGTCATTGATGCCGGATCCCTATATGCTGGAGTGCCATCCCCATGCGATTTGGACATTATTTCTTTTAACACACTAGATAATCCGAAATCAGTTATCTTTGCGACACCTGATTTTATAAGAATGTTACTAGAAGACTAGATACAGCAACATAGGTGATCAGTTCAAACTTTATCGACTGTCAAATTCAATAAACAGTAAATGTAATAAATTACCATGTCTTTGTGAATAATGTCAAGCTTGTGTAGATGGTTTAATCCGCTGGTAATTTCTAACCCAAGCTTGTATTTGTCTTTCCAAGTTAAATCGTTGAAGTGCTTTTTCAGGTGTTCACGCAAACTTCCACCGTCAGCTAGCTCGAATATCATGTGATAATTATCATACTTGTCTATATACGGTTAGCAGTTAGAGTAAAATTAGAAGTCATTTTACATTAAGCCAACATGATTGACGTTATTAACATGCCTTTGTAAAGCCCTAAAAAAAGAATAATGTTGGGATGATTGTTTGCTTCCTGGTGGTGTTTTAACTAGCATAAAGTGCAAAATTAGACCATATGCAAACATGACGCAAGCAAGTACAGTATGAACGAAAGATAAGAACCTCTTTGACAAATCGTTGATGCAAATCTTCCTCACAATCTCCATACTTATCCTGGAACAAAGTCTTCACCGCAACGGTCATGCCGGAGAGAATATTGTGCTTTTTGCCTAATATTGTCTTAATAAGTTTCCCAACACAGTTTCTCCGCTTTATTGTTGCCTTATACACTATTCCAAATGCACCATAACCAATAGGTATCGGGTCTAGTTTTACGTCACTTTCCGGACAGCAATATATTGATTCTCTTTGAATGTTTGTCTCGAGCCATTCTTTGCTATCAGATATCTGAGACATGGTTAGCGATGAGCAAGGCTCCGACAAAAATGTAACACAGAGTATGTATTAGCCACTGGTGTGACACTGAATTTAACATCGCACTGAAAAAAGTATCGTCCTGCTTTGCACGCTTTCGCATCCGCAAACTGTGTGACTTTCCGAAATTCGCTGTAGTGGGTTTGGAAATTCATGTGACGTTTCATCTAGTGATAGTTCACAGTATCTTACATATCAATTATAAAAATGTCTTGGCATATTGTATTACATTTCCGAGGGTATATGAACCGCTTAATATTGTAAGCAAAATAGCACATGTAATTAATGCTTTCATTCTACTTCATTATATTCCTATTTATACAATTTTTATTTCTGCGAAAACCAGACATAAATTTAGGCAGCCTTTTTGATTGTATAAAACTTTCAAACACAATTATCCTCATGCATAAAGAGATGTAATGGTTATGCCAATTGGACCAGCCTAATGACTATACAATTATAGTCATTCCTGTACCTTTTTTACATACAACAATCGATTAAAATTGTATAACAACAACAAAACAAACGAGTTTTACAACGATGATGAGCGAGACTTTTCTTTCCACAAGAAAATTTTACAAAAATGATCTAACGAGTACAGCTGTTTGACTGACGGTGTAGATAGAGAAATAGTGAATATAATAACAACAATACACTAGTTAGCGAACGCAAAATTTGAGTGACATGCGTTTACCATTTTTTCCCGTATAAATAAACAGCGGCTCCACGAGATGAACAGCAGTTTTGACGGCTAACACGAATAGCGAATCGCGATAGTCATATTGTGATGTAATACGGGTACTGAAAAATCGTCGTTCACATTTCCTAGAATGTATATTAAGTGGTTACAAAAGAAGTAACCTGAATTAATAAAAATAAAAATAAAAATCAGCTCATACTCGATATGTTAATCAATCAACATGCTACGACCAAAATGGTTAAAAAAACCGGGGACTCGACTACAATAGCTAAATTTGTAAGCTTCCCACGAGCTGATTAGAAATGTCATCAGTTTACATTCATTATAACATTCCAGAACAATAAAACAAAAAGTTAAGGTGGCTTGTAATTTCATACCAGCAGGTGAAATCCGAATGTTCGTCAAACTAGGTGGTAGGATATTTGTGCGAGACGAATTGTACCCTTGACTGGAAACGAATTAATGAGGTACATCAAGGCAAGGTTGTATCTGTTGATGGCTATACACGTTTCGTCAACTTTCGATCAACAAGTGTTTTTATTATTAATATATAATTGCTCCTTAATAGAACCAATTTCCGGTAAGTGACTGTTTCAAGACTTCTTAGTCATTATAAAATCATTACCCACAGCTATGTCATATTGAATATTTTGCAGGTAACCTCTGGGTCGTTTAATGTAACGGAACCAGATTTGCATCTATCTGAGAATAAAATTTTCGTCTGTCACTCAGTAAATTGAATGGTTTTAACCCGAAAGAGCGATCAACTCCTTACATATTAGTGTGTTTACGTTTGTAGTATCTGAAGCCACAAAATATCAAGTGCGACGATTATTAAAGCGAGCGTAAAAAAATTCGCAGTCAATGATATTTGAATCAAATAGCGCTTATCGTAATTATGAAACTGTGCACCGCACCCTTCTGATATATTTTGAAAAGTAGATAAGGACAACAGACCCCGCATAGCGTTGTTGGGAAACACTACGAAACCACTATTGGTTTGACTCACCTTTTGTCCCTGACAGATACGTAATAATTTTTATTTTGTCTCAACAGGCGCAATCGCCTCCAGACAGTAATCCACCATACAACAGCCGCCTTATTCTACGTCATCGAATATTCATTCCTGGTATCATATTTTCACTATCGCGTTGACATCAGTTACACCGGATTAAAACACTCTCACGTAACCACGATGTTGAAAAAAAAAATTATCAACGTATTAGTATTAGTATATGATGGCCCCCTATTATACAAAAGTGTCAATAACTCACATAGCGACCCCCAAATTTCTCCGACGATTCTGCAATTCCATTGGTCCATATTTGTTCGAAAACTTTGATTAGTTCTTCACATATAAGGATTTAATCTGGAGTTAACGCCAGCCGCTCCAATCTTAATTTCATGACCAGAATTGAGGCATTAAAAGCAGGACGTCAAAGTCGTAATTAAACGTTGAAAACTATATGGGCACCTAATGAAAAGTAATCAAATTACTGACATTCAACTATACAACGTTATTATATACATTATTTAATTATTCTGAGCAATTTGCTTTGCGTGCTAATTTTTCTGAGAACGGAAAATAAGAATTTTCTACGATGAGATAATATTCGCATAATTGCAAAATAAACTGTAAAGCGCGAGATCAACACATTCTTATCAAATACCGCACATTTGCAATCTCGTGGAATACATTTGCGTGAACGAACAGGCATTCACGGCGTAATACTGTCATTTTATTCAAGTCTGTCGTCGTCACAAAAAGTCTGAAAAGAAAAGTTTGTCTTACTGTACCGATTGATGTAGCATTTTTATATCGCAATATTCGTCTTCATTCTGTAACGTTATTTCCATAATTGTTCTATATTTCTATATAGAATATTTGTTAAAAGTCAGAAAAGAAAGCTTATCTTACAGTACCGATTATGTACCCGAACATCACTCGTATACGCAATCTTCGGTAACATTATTCCTATATTGCGATAGAATATTTGCTAAAATTGACAGTCTTCTCGTTGATAATGCAACGCTTTTTGCTATAGTCCAGTTTAATACAATAACAGAACGACAATTAAAACACTCGACTATTGAACTTTTAACCTTCCTCGTTGTTATTATGATTCAATTAGAATGAGACATCTTGTATCCCAAAAGTCATCAAAGTGCCTAAATAGTAAAAAGTGACTTAACCCATAATAATAAACATATTGCTCATTAACTGTAAGGCACTTACAATGTGAGCGAAAAGAGCAAAAGCTCCTTTGTAGAGGATGAGCATTTGTTGTTTAACGATATTATGCTTGTACTTGTTGTCATATCACGTAAAGTTGTTATAGCGACTCGCTCAAATGTAAATTGTTTGTAAATAATCGAAGATGGCTTTCCTGGGCTGATATACTCAAGGCTGCATTGAATTTCCGTGATACTGAAAAAGACTTGTCGTAAATATATGTTGTAAGAATCCGTGGTTCTATCATTTACAGCTCATTAATTCGAAATAACGTTGGGAATAGTTATTTATCGACATAATGTCAGCGAAATAATCTATGGAAATAACCCTGTCGGTGAAACAATTGTCGATGCTATGAGTTATGATTGCCTCCCGTTCTTAAATACTAATGGATAATGCTGGAGATATCGTCAATTGCGAAATCTCTATTATCTATTATATAGCTATACGTAAAAATTACCCG
>CAJVPJ010000574.1:0-21624 GCA_910592205.1 Paraglomus occultum | reverse complement strand
AAGTTGGCTAAGTCGGTGGCCTCATCACTAAGCATCGACACTACAGGGCCCTATTGTCACGGTGAGGGGACGCAGCCGCCTCGCGAAGAAAATCGGTGACAATAGGAATTAAAATCATGACAAAACGAATAAACATTTTAACCGAAGAGGAAATAAAAGAAATAATTGGTAATTTAAACCGAAATCCAGATAATACAGAGCTAAGAGAGTTATTATTATAGATTACTTTGACTTCACCATTATGATTAAAACACTTAGAAGACAAAGAATTTAGAAAAAGTTTGTTCGTCTTATTTACATGCACCATAATGCAATGTCTTGCTGAGTAAAAGCTGATAAAGAAGTTAAAAGTTACAATCCTTAACAACTAATTTAGAGAAAGAAATGAATAAATTGCTTGAAAAAACTAAGCAAATAGAAGCAGAACAAAAAACCTTGGAAGAAGCATTAGAATTAGAGAAAAACATTTCTAAATGCCATTTAGATGCTCTCGAAGTAGCTAGAAAATGGAGAGTAAGGCAAAACAAAAAAAAGAGATGACAACTTAGAAAATGCTTCGAGAAAAATAGAGATACTAAAAAATGTTGTGGTATGGCAGAATTATTTAACAAACAAGCAACTTCAAGAACTGCCAACTTTACCAAAGAAACAAAACTCCTAACTAACAAAAGCATGCCCTATAATAATAAGTATGATAATTAGAATTTTAGTAGAACAATTAAATAATTTTCAGCCACATCAGCCTCTCATTATGTCACTTAATAGAATGTTCCCTTGTCTGGTTTTGTTGCAGATGCAAAAATAATTAATTTAATTTTAATATTAATAACCTACCTAATACTAATTCTAAACAGTAACAGGTTAAGAGCAAAAATAAAGTGAATGAGTGATTAAGTATAAGCGCGGAATCACAAGACACTTGAAACTGAATCACCGAATATGAACAATATACCTGTCATATGATCATAAAAACTAATACTAACCCTTTAATCTAAAGATTGAACTTGTAAGTTGATAATCACAAGATACACAACTGAACTCACGTGACAAAATGCTTACATAGAGACGAACGTATTACGATAATAATAGTCGTTTAGTAGGAATTTGGGTTAATTAACAGATCTCCACACTACAATTCAACCGAACACTGTACGATCACTAGTAAGGAATCTATTCTATCGAGATATTACGGGCGTGTGAGCAATGAGGAAAGAAACCCCTGTTTTTGGGGGTTCGGGCTCGAGATTTAAATTCAGCTTTTCTATTATTTTCGCTACTAGTTGGCTTCATACAGATCAAAATGTTACGATCCGGTTTTCTAAGTAACTTGATATCGTTCGTAAGACAAATTTTCTCATTCTTATTGTTATTATTATAAAATAAAACAAAGTAAATAATGTGGCGTCTAACCTTTCAACCCCTGAAATCTAACTGTGGCACTTTTCCTGGTTTTGTTACAACGCATTTAAAATACCGGCCGTAAAGAATGAATCTGAATAGACTTCGACATGCAGCGATTTGTCTCCTTCGAAACAGTCGTCTTTACAAACATTACGCTATCTTCCATACGGACAAGCTTTACATTCCCTTGTCTATAAAGCGACTCCTTTGTACAGAAACAACTACGGATCCGCAACATACAAAACGCATTCCCAATTTGTGCCGTGCAAACGTACAGACTTCGAACGACAAATGCCACACGCCTGCAAACGACGATGTTCTAAGAGTCATGTTTGACGATCAAAGGGCTTGGGAAAAGTTTTCAAGACACAAGTCCTTTTTTGACTCGCGAACTTCTTCTGGACTATTTCGGAATCAGGATCTTGTAACTCCTACTGGTTTCGAAGTAGCCGCTCAGAAGGCATTGCGCAGAGCGGAGCTGCTCGTCCAGAGAATAACTACTGCCGAAACTAAAGACGAGTTGAGAAAGGTCGTAAAGAATCTAGATCGTGCTAGTGATATACTTTGTTCTGTCATCGATCTTGCTGAATTCGTAAGAACAGCGCACCCAGATCAGAGCTATGTCAGAGCCGCCACTTGGGCTTATGAGTACCTATACTCGTACATGAACACTCTCAATACCAACACTGATTTATACAAGGTAACGCCAATTTCATTTGTTCTCTAATTCGAAACTCGACTAGTTAAAGCTTACAAAATTGACATCTAAACGGTATTATTTTCCGTTCCCGTGTTGCAGGCTCTTAAACGCGTTCTCTCAACGCCCTCAATAGCACATGATTTTTCACCACAAGAACTCCAAGTCGCTACTATTTTTCTTCGCGATTTTGAGAAATCAGGCATTCATTTGCCAGAGAACGATCGACAACGGTTTGTTAAATTATCTGATAAAATAATAGCGCTCGGTCGACAGTTTACACAGACACCTCCTGTTAGAGCTGTTAAGCAGATTGAAGTGTCACCTGCATCTAGCTTGGAAGGATTGAATCCTGGGTATGTAAAGGACGTTACTAGAGAGGGTGAACAAGTGGCCGTTATATCGACTAATCAATGGGAGGCGCAGATGGTGATGAAGTATTGTAGGAATGAAGAGGTGAGGAAACAGATGTACTTGGCCGTCAACTCGGCGAAACGAGAACAGGTTGAAGTATTGGAGGATCTCTTGAGAACTAGAGCGGAATTAGCAAATTTAGTCGGGATGGATAGTTATGGTCATATGTTTCTCGTGGACAAGATGGCAAGGGCTCCAGGTATTTTCAATGGTATTTGTGTTATTCGAGTTATAGTGTATATTCTTGTTACTGACGTGTATTCATCGATATACCATACTTGAATAAAGAACACGTACAAACATTTCTTCACACGCTCGCTGATCAACACAAACCGAAAGCTCTTGCAGATCTGAAACTTCTCCAGGAAGCCAAACGAAGGCATATCGGAAGCAACGACTCCACCCTACCAACTGTCAATGCATGGGATCGTGATTTTTATATTGATTCCGTCGTCTCCATCTCATCCAACCAACGATCGACACCGATATCCCCCTATTTCTCTGTTGGTTCTGTGATTCAGGGTCTCTCCCGACTGTTTTCGCACTTGTTTGGAATTTCTTTTCAGCCGGCAGAAATTTTACCTGGCGAAGTGTGGCATGAGGACGTTCGCAAGCTTGATGTCATTGATGAAAAAGAGGGCAAAATTGGTGTTATCTATTGTGACCTGTTTAGTCGACAGGGCAAAATTCCCAATGCGGCCCACTATACGGTGCGTTGCTCACGGCGTGTTGACGACGACGATGTTGAGGGGGACATACCTTCCGGAGCCGATCGTAACGAAGTTGGCGAGTTGGCGGAAGGGGATAAAGGTGTCATTATTCACGGAAAGCCCGGAAAGTACCAAATACCAATAATAGCTTTAATGTGCGATTTCTCAAGGACGGGTAATAAAGATGGGCCGGCATTACTTAACTTGATTGAAGTAGAGACATTGTTTCATGAGATGGGTCATGCGATGCATTCAATGATTGGAAGGACAGATTTTCACAGTGTTTCAGGTAAATCTTATAGATATCTAATTATTATTGTTTTTCGATGTCTATTAAATTGTCATTATTTCATACAGGTACTCGATGCTCCACTGATTTTGTTGAAATACCTTCGATTCTTATGGAACATTTTGTGTATTCGCCCGAGGTGCTCAAACTGTTTGCTAAACACTACGAAACGCGTGAAGACCTTCCTATTGACCTAATTCAGTCTCACGCAACGGCCAGATCTACTTTTTCCGCTATAGAAACACAATCTCAAATTCTTATGGCTCTTCTCGATCAAATCTATCATTCGCCTCTCCTTGCTTCCACGTCTTTTGATACTACAACTACTTTAGCTAAACTGCAAGATACAATCGGACCGTTTCCTTCGACGCAAGGGACAGCATGGCAAATACAGTTTGGACATTTATTTGGCTATGGTGCCGGATATTATAGCTACCTGTTTGGAAGGGTGCTTGCCGGTAAAATATGGAAAGTATTATTTCAGGATAATCCTTTGAGTAGAGAAGCAGGGATGAAATTCAAGGAGGAAATATTGAAATGGGGCGGAAGTAGAGACCCATGGGTATGCGTGGGTGAAGCATTGGGAGATGAGAGATTAATGGCTGGCGACACACAGTCTATGGTTGTAGTTGGTGAATGGGTTGACTCCTTGTAAAGATTTGTTATTTTAATACTAATTACTTACACAATAATATAATGATTTGGTTTGTTATTTGGGGAAAGATGCAACTATGTTTTTCGTACAATTACTGTTTAAACGTTTCTTCCTCTAGTAGGAAGACGTGCGAATGTAAAAAGTGATGTATAATCGTACAATAAACTGTCTGCAAAAAAGTGCCTCATTTTTATGACTTGCAATATTATGTTGGGAATGTTGTGCAAGCTTAACGCAGATACCAGCAGCCAATTAGCGGTTACTGATAATCACATTTTTCCGCAGTACATGTTTAGTAGTAATTTTCATAATTGAAGGTTTTAAACCTGTAACTTACGACTACAAATGGCCGCACAAGGACAAGGCGAACAGTATTTTGCGACCATATTGAATGGCACACTATCACCTGACCAGAAACTCCGAAAGGAAGGTACGCGTTGTTATTATTCCTGGAGGAAAAATCCGTACTAGAGTATTTGGTAGATAACCGCGCATGATAATTTTCTTATATAGCTGAGGATCAGTTATTCTCAGCGGAGAAACAACAGCCGAATTTTTCAATAGCACTACTGAAATTAGTCGCAAATGAAAACATTGGTTTGGAGATCCGCTTTGCAGCGGCTCTTTTTTTCAAAAACTATATCAAGAGAAATTGGCTCGAGGTGACTATAATTAATAATGATGTAGTGAACAGAACGGATTCGATGAGATTAACATTTGGTATTCAATTTGCAGGAGAGCGATCTACTTCCCGATGATATTCGAATGGCAATCAAAACGGAGATTATCGATATTTTGGTTGCTGTACCCGACAGGATAAGACCGCCCCTTAGCGATGCTGTATCTCTGATCAGCGAGAGTGATTTCCCAGAGAAATGGGAAACTCTCATTCAGGTAACCAATATATTCACCAACAAACGTCATTGATAACCGAGATACGCGCGCCCCAACTCCCTATGATTTAATTAATCCATCTTCTTATCATTGTTATTGTAACAGCAACTTGTGGCGAAATTGACTGTCAAAGATTTTACACAAAATAACGCGATTTTAGATACTGCACATGCTATATTCAAAAGGTAAAGCCGAGCTGAGTTTGAATTATGCGAGAAGAATAACGGATAGCTCAATTGTTCTTGCGTTTGTAGATGGCGTCATGAATTTCGTTCAGACTCGCTATATTCAAGCATTAATTTTGTACTTGGTCAATTCTGTCAACCTTATTATGAATTACTAAAGGTATGCACTTACAATTTGACACGAAACCATCGTTCGCTGGTATTGAAAAATTCTTACTCGTGACCTTTCGTAATGCACTAACGTTTGCATAGGCGACAGATTCTCTAATTGAAGCAAATGCCAACAACAAACCAGTGCTTACAGTGTTATTGCAAAGCTTGCTATTTGAAATGAAATTATTTTATGATCTCAATTACCAAGATCTGCCGCCTTTCTTTGAGGACAACATGGCGGATTGTATGAATTTACTTCACAAGTATCTGACGTACACAAACCCTTTATTCGCAAATGATGTGAGTAAATACTGCTGCAGGTCGTTCAAAGGATGAAAATTCTATGATAAATTGAACTGAATCGGCTTTTTATTTTTCAGGATGATGACGAGGCCGGTCCTCTGGAGAAAATAAAAGCATCCATATGTGAGATCGTTGCCTTATATACAGCAAAATTCGAAGATGTTTTCACAATGCTTCCAACGTTTGTAGAAACGATATGGACATTGCTGACGACTACCGGAATATCGCCCAAATATGATATTGTGGGTCATTGAAAGTTTATGTTTAAAAAGAATGCGTTGACTAGAGCATGATGATTAACTATTTATTTTTCTCCTCTCAGCTTGTCAGCCAAGCCATGGTCTTTTTGACTACGGTTGTCAAGTTGGAGCGATACCGATCGCTTTTCAATCAACCAGAAACGCTGCGGCAGTTCTGTGAAGCCATAGTGCTTCCAAATATGACCTTAAGGAGTATGTAGTAGCAACTTTTAAAAGCCCATTTTTTTATGACCTGATGATGTATGTGTTAACACTTTGAGTTACGTTTTCTATTGCAACTCTTTTAAATGAATTGTGTTTTTAGGCGTCGATGAAGAGTTGTTTGAAATGGATCCAATTGAATACATTCGAAGAGACATTGAGGGATCAGGTTATAACATAAAGATTACGTGATACTTGTGTATTTACCGAGTTGTTTACCAGATGCACAATCCCCATAGACAGTGAAACTCGTCGACGAGCGGCAACTGATTTTGTCCGAGGCTTAATGGTACTTTATGTGGAACAGATTACTCAGATCATCAAGACCTATGTGGAACAGTACCTTAATGTTCGTAGATGTAATAATGCTTATTTGGTGCTTTTCTTTTCGCTTTACTGAACCCATGCTTGTTTGTCTTCATAGACTTACAATCAAAATCCGGCAGTCAATTGGAAAGAAAAGGATACAGCAATATATCTATTGACGTCTATTGCTGCGCAGGGATCTGTGACGAAAGTAAGGCCTGATTTTAGTATTGGTTTTCGGTACTTTTACAATTCGATGCTGATGTTTTGTATTGTGATAACGTGTTTTATATGGAAGCACACTTATAATTTATTTGCCAAATCTAATAGCATGGCGTTACAGTCGTAAACTCATTTGTAAACGTTGTTGACTGGTATGACCAACATATATTACCCGATCTTAAAACTCCAATTGACAGCGGTTCCGCTATTCTAAAAGTTGATGCCTTAAAATATCTATACACCTTTCGTAATCAGGTGAATGCAGTTTCAGTTGCTTTTTTTTTTTCGATCAACACATATTAATAGTCTTATATTTCTAGATGTCCAAGGAGAAACTTCTCGAGGCCTTTCCTTATCTGATGCAACATCTGCGATCTTCTAGTTACGTTGTATATACTTATGCTGCAATCACTATAGAAAGAATTTTGTTCATGAGACGAGACAATGTTTTGGTGTAAGTTATTTGAGTATGCAAATGTAGTGCCAAAAACTCGGTGCATTAATTTTATATAATTGATCATGTAGATTCAATCAGAATGACATTCGACCATACACGCATGATCTTTTGATTATACTATTTGGATTGATCGAATCTGCGACTACCCCGGCGACACTGGCAGAGAATGACTACTTAATGAAAGGTACTGCTAAGTGCGTTATAATAATCAAGGTTGTCAACTCGTGCTAAATTGCTATATTTCTTTAGCGGTGATGCGGGTGCCGTTTACTAGTCGTGAAGAAATATCTCCGTATGTGGGAGATATAATTGATCATTTGAACAAAATATTAATTGTGATAAGCAAGAATCCGAGTAACCCCCAATTTAATCATTATACATTCGAGGCTATTGGCGCTTTGGTGAGGTTAGATATTCATCGATTATTTGTTATATTCAGCATATTGCCATACCCTTCTTTAATATTGGCTTCCTTCCTCCCCTTCCTTTCTTCCTGCTATCAGGTTCTGTTGCGTCAACTCACAAGAGATGTTAAGTCATATAGAGGGCGTACTTTTCCCCTCATTTCAAACTATTTTACAGCAAGATGTAACTGGTATGACGATGATATTCATACAGAATCGATAGTGTTTTGTGAGTATTAACCTTGTAATCAATCTAATATTTTTGTAGAGTTTGTGCCTTATGTTTTTCAAGTGCTATCCTTATTACTTGAATGTCATACTGTACAAGAATTGCCGGAGATGTATCAAGCCATCTTGCCGGTATTGCTAAAATCCAACTTGTGGGAAACTCAAGGTATGTATTAACGATCAATCAATCATTGAGGTCCAAATTTGTTCTTGCTTATAATTAACATTTATCATCAATCTAGGCAACGTACCTGCGCTGGTACGTCTACTCCAAGCCTATCTTCACAGATCAACAACAAGTATCATCGTCAACAATCAGCTTGAAGCGATCCTTGGTATCTTCCAAAAACTTCTTGCTTCCAGGTTGAACGATCAGCTTGGACTTGAGCTTGTCTCTTCAGTCATTCGATATGTGCCCACGTAAGCATTCAATGATATAATTGCTAATGTATGTTGGATTTATATCTTTTTTTTTTTAATCTATTTATTCTCATAACAGGGTGACTTTGAATCACTATATTGGGCCCATATTTATTCTTATATTAAAAAAATTACAAAACGCAAAGCAGGACAAGTTCCTAATTGCATTTGATAAGTTTATATTTTGCTCTTTTGCAATCGATAAGGAGGGAGCTGGACCAGATTATATAATCCAAGTCATTGACAGCATCCAGCCAAGGTACTCTAATTGCATGATTTCAATTCAGAATGATAATGTTTGAATTCACGCTGATGCGACTGCACTGACTTTGTAGTTTATTCATGGGACTCCTCAACGGGCCCATTATGCAGAATTTGCAAAAGGTCCAAGGAAGAATCGAACGCAAAATTTGTGCCGTGGGAATGACGCGTCTTTTGACCAAGTCTGAAAAAGTCATGGGCAGCGAATATGCTGAAGTCTGGTAAGAAAGAGGAATACAGCTACACGGTTTAGTTAATATAGTGAATTAAATACTGTTTCATGTGAATGATGCTAATATACTGTTTGGCAGGCCTATTCTTCTCGGCATGCTCGTTCGATTCTTTGAGGCACCAACAGAGATTGAGACGCATGCGGATGCTGAGGATAGTCTATACGAATTTGACCTTGTCGAAGATCGGGAGTTTAAGGCACAGTTTGCCAAGCTGAATTCAACATCTCGCGTGAATGACGACCCAGTGGAGAACGTTATCGATCCGCGAGTATTCTTGGCGCAGTCACTTGTAGAGGCAAACCAGCGATATTCTGGGACGGTAAGATATCAGTTGACGACATGAAGTAAAACCGTTTTCGAAATATTAATTAAAATATCTGGTATATGTAGATATTCAGATTGATAACGGAAAAAGAGCCTCGCGAGTGTGTTGACTATATCAATGAATACATGAAACTTGCGGGATTGGGGGGTCTACTGTGAATACGTAAAACATAGCAAGTGATGAGAGAATCTGCTAGCCCTATTAGATCTTGTTTCATTAACTAGATTACCATAGAATGGTATACTGAAATGAGTTGTATATGCACGGAATTTATATTAAAATGTTGTCAATTTTCAATGAATATCAACTTTTCAATGATGTCTATATTAGGAAATAGACCCGCGTTTTTGATAAGAGCTTTTATCTTCCCCACTCCTTTGCTCATCCTCGACCTGATCCTTATTCGCACACATGCAATCGGCTGAAGATTTTATGGATCCTGACGATTTTCTGGCTGAAGAAGCAGTTAGTTTGGTTGTTTTTTTCATTTATTAAGGTTTTATCTACAGTATAGAATAAGTGTTTATTTTTGATAGGCCATTGGAGTAAAGGGACTTCCATTTGATTCACAAGCGCTGATTAATATGGGCGTCAGCGAACAAGTACGTATGTAATGAGGTTATCTGCCATAAGCACGTCGTTGACATCTCATTGTTTGCAGGTTGGGGAGATGGGGAATAATAATGAAAGCGAAGAACGAGTGGAGAGACGTACGCGTAGCAGAAGCAGGAGACAATTTGCGGATGATCACGATAACGATGACGATGACGTCACGAGTGAATCAATACAAGAAATACCTTACTGGGTTGCAATCAAATTTGTCCAAAAGTAAGCAGCCGATCGTCTAGTCTGTATAAATATAAGCGCGCAAGATTGCTTTATCTATTCATGGCGTGAAAAAGGTTAATTTTCTACTTGCAGATATCAAACTAGTAGACATATAACAGTTCCTTTTAATATGCCCTTTTGTAGAGGACTTGGAGAGTTGCAGATGCCAAAGATATTTGGCCGACCGGTGCGCAATGCATTGAAGGCAGACCCGGTTCACGTGAATTTAGTTGAACAAGATCCACGATTCTTTGCATTTGGTGGCAAATTCCTTGAAGCGTACGTATCGTTTGCATATTTCATGTGTCAATTCCTTTCCTTTAATTGATAATGATTCTAGTGTAGAGGACCCTGAACTGGCTGAGGTTCTTGATAAGGTCAGTATCACATGATAATACACATTTTATCTGGTGAATTGATTATAACCAATGCAGTTAGTGAGTAAAATTAGCAAAGCAGTGATGAACGTGATAGGCTTACGTCATTATACTTATCTGTCCTCTATAACTTGTAGAGTTACGTACAACGTACGCGTGCCACACTTGATCACTTGGAGTATGGAGCGGCAGGTAAGGAGACGGTCTTTGTTTCGAAGATGGACGAGACGGAAAGACAAGGTATGAGCCATCAAGAGAATATTTTAAATTACCCATACATATATGGATACACATTTACGTATGTATATATATGTGTGTATACGTATGTATGCAGGTATATGTATAAATATGTTATATTATTGTACGTATACAATTGTCATTAGATGCTGACGTATTTGTTGTGTTGCATTTAGTGTACTTGGCGGGTGTGGAGACAGTCAGGGCATACAAGACGTGGGCATACAGTCGGAGGGAATAGACGGGTGCAAGGGGAAAAAGATGATTGGGTCAGAGGAAGAGTGTGGGAACAGGAAAAACAATGGGTGTAGGTCTTTATCTTAATCTTGTATTTTTTTAGTCTGAAAAAATGCGTGGGCGTGCGGGGGACCCTCTCCAATACGTAGACAGACGCATTAGTATGTAGTCGTAATTTGTATATACGTCTCTTGGACGGCAGTTTCCCTCTCAATTAAACCTGCTTGTCTCTATGACGGTGCTTCATTTTTTTCGTTTTCAGTTAGTTCAATTACAAATTTCGTTGTTAAAAACTTATGCAATGCATAACTGGTTTGTTGTTTACGTGCATGCCTGATGATGTGCTAGGCATACGTAAATGCGATGCCTAAACAGTACAACCTGTAGCAGTAATCCAGATCGACCATATATTCGGAAAAGAATGATGTTCGCTATTGTAATGTCGATTTTGTATTGCTTGGTTAGTACGCAGTAGGCAATTTGGGTTAGCAGTATGCGTCTATGCATAAGAATGTGAACGGATTTCAGTTCCGCAAGCAACACAATTGTGTCGGAACATTGGGCAACGCTGAGGTGGTAGTACAGTAAGAACAAACGCCTCTTCTTTCATTTATAACGCCACCTAAATCACTTGATTTTACTTCTCTTTTCAAAAGTTTCATGTCTCATACTTGTCTCTTTTTTTTGTTCCTAACTTGAAGTCAAGTGTATGATGTCATACCAATTGGGATAAGGGGAGACATTCATATGAGATCATATGTATAGTTATGATTTGCGTGGGATAAAACTGTCAGGGAACGAACCCTTTGATAAAACAATATTACAACATAGTATATATTTTGTATTATAAAATCCTATCAATATTGTTATTGCTATACTGGTATTACTACTGTCACTATTATCGTTGATACTATACGTTTGCAACAACTTGGCCTCTTCTCGTTTGTGATCATTGGTTGCATGTGCTCGGTGCAATGTTAGTAGTGCTTCAGCAATTAAGGCATATGAATTAATTGACCGAAGCAACCAAAACGGGCATAGTTTATCATCCCCGTAGATAAATACGCGATAAACAATGAATACATTGAATGTAGTAACCATAATAATATCTGATAACGCAATCTCCCCTACGATGTACTGCTTATTAACCATACGCTGTTTCTGAATATATACTATTATAAACTATTATATGTACTATCATATACTCTTAAATATTTTCTCGCTTTCTCATCTTGCATATAGTTTATACAATAGCACATTCATTCGTATGTACAGAGAACAATGTTCTACGCATGTCCATAGTTTGCCATTATTAGAATGCTTTTTTTCGTCTCCGCTTGTGTTTCGTAAATACACTTATCTTGCAGCATCCTAAAACTTACACTACTAAGCCTCCAGTTGTACAGTGGCGTAATAATGTATTTTTGTAACAAATTCATCTCCTTTCCATCATCACATAAATACCCCAACCTTAAGGCCTGAAAAATCTCACGACCAAAGTCACTTACCCCACAAAAAGACTGAGAAAAGAAGTCGATTTTTGAAGGATTTTCATATAATAAGACGAACTCGGTCACCACCAACTCAAGAATTATATATAATCCCAACAGAAGGAAAAAAAACACTTCAACAATTAGCATCTCCCAACAATGGCACCAGCACCAGCAACAAAAACCGTCCCCATCTTATTAGAAACAGTAAACCAAGTAACAAATTGTGTCGGCCAACTTCCACGCGAAGAAGAATTCGATAAGAATGACATTGTCGAAATCTCAGTGACCACCGCTCCCAAGGCCAGGATAGAAATTGCAACAGTCTCTGCAATCATTCAGTTTTCATGCGATCTTATTCTCTCAAAAGTTGTATACGATATCCGAATAGACTTTCCTCGCATGAAATTACCATTTGCATGGACTAATAAATCCATCCGCGACATACTCTACGCTCCCAACGATAATCCAATTGCCCTCGAAATTGTGAGCAACGACTGTCGTCTCACGGTCTTTAAGAATAACGATGATGTTCGCAGAGACGAATGGTATGATGCAATCAAAAATTGGCACGATGATTTGCCATCTCGATTTCACTTGATGTTGAACGAACTTGTGGAGAATGTATCCGCTCATGCGGAACTTCCAGAAGATAGGTTCTGTTTCACTGTTGGATTACATTTTTACAAAAAGAAGGTAATAATTAATTTCTTAAGGGTCTTGTTCAACTGCCATTGCATGTGAATAATTCAGTATTGTATGTTCGACCTGCATTAATCCGTAAATTTCAAACGAATGGCATATCGATGATCGACTGATACTAACGCTTTTCATTCCCTTTTTTCTCTCTCCCGCCCACGCCCCCGTCTCTCCCCCTCCCCCCTTTTTTTTCCCATGGTCGATTAGCTCTGTTATTGTGTTGCCGACAGCGGTGTTGGTCTACACGGGTCGCTCCAACAAGGAATTGTAGAAGACGCTAAAGCCGCCGCTCGTCGTGCTTGTGCTCTCTATTTGACACGTCCTCATGCTACATCCAAGGGTATCGAGAGAGGACATCAAGGTGTTGGTCTATTTATCACAAGCGAATTATCTCAAATGAACAGAGGCTACGTCCAAATACTCTCTGGTTTACAGGAATACGAACAAAGAGGTGAGCAGCGCAGCAATGCACAAAAAAAAATGCAATAACTATACATTATGACTAAATAGGCTAGTTTGCTTTATTCTTTATCTCCATTATCACACCCCTGACATGTGCCATATTAATATCTCTTTTGTGTTTTTGTACCACTGTAGATACCACTGTTGTGCGCGTCAGGGGTATTGCTAAATGGAAAGGCACTATGGTACATGGTGCGATCAACTTGGACCAAGAATTCAACTATCGACGAGCCATGAAATTATTTGCCAATCCAGATGACCTCAACAACGACCGATTTCTCGTCGCCTCAATACATCTCAATCTATATGGCCAGAACCTTCGCACTCGTGAATTAAGTGAAGAAATCATCCATGATCTAGAAGCAGCCGTTGAAAGAGCAAGAAAAATAATCCTCGACTGTACAGGTGTCAAAGAAATGTCACAGGCTTTCTTTGGTTTCCTTCGCCGTTTTGTTGTGAAACACTCAAATGTACGAATGATGATTATGATTCCACCCGATGCTAGTGAAGAGTTACGAGAGGATCTACAAGACTTGAGCGAGCTAGCAGCACAGAACAAATCAGATGACGAGGAATAATGTTTTAATATCTATATTTGATTATCATATACTATTATTATCATTTTTTTTTTGTATATTCATATTATTCCTATTAGACTCACTGATTAGAAAATAACAGTTTTAATATTCGAAAATGTTACATAGAACGATTGATTACTAATAGAGTAGCAATCTAAAAAAATTCTTTTCCTATCATCTCTCCTTACTTTTTCGCATTGTAAATGCCATAATCGAATAAAAACTCATATATTATATTGACATAAAGCAATATCTCAACTATAAATTGTGACAAAAAAACCAAGTATTGACAAAGTCAAATCATTCAAGTTTCAATACTCCGAGTCCGTATACCAGCAATACCCAGTCCACGTATCAATCCCACAATGTAAATTTCTGTTGTACTATAAAGTCTCCCTTTCACTTTATACACTAGCACATTATCACTGCCAAACAACTCTTCCATAGTTTGTTCCAATTTCCGATATTTCTCTTGTTGTCCATATGGATCGTGGTCAGATATCGTTAAAGGGCCAAAAAATTGTTTCTTGTCTACGCATTCCGTTTCCATTTCTTCCCGAGCATGTGAAGAATCGAGGTTCGTTGTTGATTCAGCGAATAGCTGCGCTGACTCGGGTAGGCGTTCGAGTTCCTTGTTCTCAAAGAACACAAATTCAAGTGGTTCATCCCCCTCAGAGACATAATACAGATCAGACGATGCTGCAACAAGTTTATCTCTAACCTGCTGCAAATCGATCGGGCGTGCGCTAGAGTTATCGGACGGATTACCCATCTGCTCTTTGGAAGAAATATGTAAAAGTATTGTATGATCGTAGTGGCGTTTTATGCTGTGGGACAATTCTGATCGGCAAAAAGATTGTTTATTGTGTCACTTGACCAACTTATTTTAGAACCATTGTATTGGCCAAATGAGATATTAGAAAGTTCGCGGGATTTATCTTTGATTGCTTGGATTAGTTATTGAACGATTAATGCCAAAACAATTGCCGAGTTATGAACAGACATAAAGTCTTGATCAACATCTGCTGATTGTAAGAGATTGTGAAATTACATTTGTAGTGATAATTTTAGGCAGAAGTATGAACCGACACTTTCCTCCTTGCGTTTTCTGTAAATAGTGATGTGTTAACCTTAGCCGAGTCATCCTCGGGCCTGTCTAGGTCAATCGCTTTTACGCAAATAATTATAAACACATTTTGAACATTAGTTTTTTAAGTCTTAGTGGCACAGCTGTGGCCCATGTCTGAATTCATAGATAGTTGCATTTTAAATTGTATTATTTTGTAAATTGGTTGAGATAAAAATTTTACTTGAACAGTTATCATTGTAATAATAATAATAATATATTATAAATTGCCTCTATTTATGTATAAAACCAATTTACATCAGAGCCATTATGAGCCAAAGACTGATAGCATTATTAGAAGTATTTTAAAGGGAACAAGAGAAAAAATTGCTCCTTACGGTTCTATACTAATACAGTAATGCTCAAACTCTTTAGTAATATCTCGACAAAGAAAAAATTACTTATTATTATAAAGTTTACACGAAAAAACGAAAAATAAAAATGTACCATCAAAACAAAAGGCAAAATATCTGTGGATAAGTAAAAACAAAGCTCGTTACAATGTCGAAAGTCATAATTGTTTCAATTTTTTGGCAACGAGATTTTAATAATTTATAATTTAAATTCAACTTATTACGTTTCATGTTCTAATACTTAGTAACAGCCATTCCTACGGTCCACCATTTAGTTCTTGTAATATGCGATTTTTTCTCCAAGTAAACTATTCACTTGTTGTTGTCTTTTTGTTTTATTAATTAATAATAGGCAAGCAGTAAAGTTTTGTTACTAGGTTTAATAATCGGAGAATTTGAATGAAAGACGTCAACTGTTGCAAATCGCAAAGAAACCGATTCATAAAAACGTGTGGCCCGAGCGAATAATTTCATCAATGAAATATGTATCACGTGAACGATTTTCGCGTTACTTATCGTATAACAAGCATAGTTCTTCATAACGAAAAATCAAACCGTTAACTTTGTCACGGAGGATAGAACTATCGGTCGGTTTTAATTTTTGGAGAGTTGAAAATTTTCTAGTCATGCTATTTTATTGTCGAGTTATGACTTCTGGCATCATATCCTTGTTTTTGCAAAGTTATTTTAAGAGCAAATCTAAACTATTATTATGCAATTTTGAAATGTGTGGCATGAGCCGCTGAGAATAAGAACATTTTTATGTTCTAAATGCGAAATATTGTCAGAAAATTCGTAAGTTCAGTTATTGTGCGAATTATGGCGAGAAGAAAGAAAAGCGTCTCGCTGACAGAATGGCGTCCCGCGGTTCTCTTTCATGATCTGTTTTAAAACTCGGTATTCTTGGTCTCAAGCTCAGCTTTTTTAGCCTCAACTTTAGCAAATTTCTTTTCATTTTGGCTCTTTTTTTTCTAAGTTTAGTAATCTCGGATGCAAGCCTAGAGTTTAAATTCCCTCAAGGTGTTGATTGTTAATTGATTGTTCGACATTGTTTATTATGAAATAGGATATATTCAAAAAGTTAACCGCACAAAAAATATCGCATTAACATGCTTTGCTTTATTGATTGTAATAATATACATTGTCTACACCATAAGTTTTTATTCGCCTAAAACTATCTACGTTAGCACATTAGAATCTGGTTTCGCTTGTTATCGATATTCTGAATAGAATAAAATGGTTATCAGTTACAGTGTGTTAAAAAAAATGGTGGTCAATAAAAGATTCGTTTTTTTTGGTAATACATACGCGTTATTAATAATAATTGTACTACAAATACAATCAATTCCATCTCCAGTTAACATGTTTTCATAAGCACAACTTTTGTTTACAACCACTTTTTTTTGTTTATGCTTTCGTAAAAATGGTTAACGCGAAGCTCGAAGCCTAAAGACAAACAATTAAACATTACTGGCTCAACAGTACCAATTTATCCAAAGAAATACACAGTCACAATTATCATGTGACATCATGGGTTAAATCAATTTATCATATAATAGTAAATGCATTTACGGCTTATTATGTCAGCGATAAACAAGCCACCACACATTTACACAGTACGATAGTATTGGATAAATGTTACATCATATAACGTACTTCTAAATGTAAGCGTTAAGGTAATAATAAACACATCCCATTTAATCTTTACACAATATCTTTATAACATTAACCAAAAAAAAAAAGAGTTTAATTGAGTATTGACAATAAACGCAAAATTTGCAAATACGCGAAACAAAACTCTACCTTGAACCATGCAGACATTGCCAAACACTTTGATAATAAATATAATTTAACATGAATCGCTCAACTGTATATGTAACCAAAATTTTATCCAAAAAAGAAAAATGGGTTAATATTAATATACTTTCAACAAAACAGAATCCTAGCACACATTCTGCTAAGTACCCTAAATTGAACAAAGCTATGGAACTGTGGGTACACCAAGCTATTGCCAAATATCTGAACCTGCTCAGTCTCAAAGAACTTACAAATCGAATCTTATTTTACAAGATTCATTATTAAAAACGGATTGAGTGATCACATGATCATCAATGAGTTGCCCAGTCATCTGAACACCTTGTGTGACAATCATTCTTAAATTAGCCTGAAAAAACTTTTTTACAACGCGTCTTTCAACTTTATTTTCTCCCGGCTTGTCTGGTCGTTCCAACTATCCATTGCCTCCCGAGTTTCGCCTTTTTCAGGAAAAAAGTGGAGCGAACTATCATTAATGCACAAAAACTTAATCTCATTTATTTTATGCTCGTATGCTTTGTTTTACTCATATCCATGCAAATACTTACTCTAGCCCGCACGGCTCCAAAAGATTTGCAAAAAGAAGCGCTCAAATATGTCGTCCGCAAAAATTGGGATCTTTATTTGAGTTTACGAGACCGGTGCATCCAATGACAATAATGGTCTCCACAACCAAAGTGGATAAAGTTGGGTGGTTTCGACTTTCATTTCGCAGCAATGCAGAAATCATTAATATTCGTTATCGGCTCTGGGCAAAATTATTGGCATGTGAATTGAGGAAAAAGACTTTAGAGGACGAATGTACAAGAGAGTATTTCAAAGGATTAACCAGTAGATCAATATTACCGTGGCTGCGTTAGAGAATTCCGATACGTCATGTGGTCAACAACAGCATATTATAGCATTGGCTTATAGAATCCGCCTTTCATAGGCCGAAGTTCATGTTTTTTTATGAAAAAGCATACTCCGACTACGCCAACTACTGCGACTACGACATGCACTTCCCGCATAGGGTCCAAGTACACGCCATTATCTGCGGTGGCAACAGGGGCGACTGGCTCAAGAAACCGGTCGTCTCTTCTTCCGTTTCTTCTCCCGTTTCAGCTCCCACTCCATCTTCCATCCCCTCTCCACCATCCTCGGCACAAGAAAATATATCAAATAAAATCGATAACTTAAACACAAAAATGGATGATATTATGAAATCCGTTTCCACCATCTCCATCACTTCCTCTCCTCCTACGTGACTTATAGCGCGTGGTGCCATGAAACTCTACGGCAAGTACTTGTATCGGAATAAGAGAGCAGGTCATTTCTCCATTTCTTATTTTTACTTGTCAATGGTTATGATTTGGTTGCGGATAAAGTGTCAACTGTGGGTGTAGCGATGGGTAACATTGATATAGATATTCTGGAGTCTTGGATTGCTAGTAATGTAGACCGTGAGGAACTTTTATTCATAGCGAGGTGCTCACTAAGGCCCGTTTTGGATTGCTAGTAATGTAAAACTTCATGAATGAAAATCTTGCATGTACCTCCTCAACTATAAAAATTTATAAATAAATCTAAGGGTTTAATCTTCGCTTTTGAATGCATTAATCATGGTAATTGTATTAATTCGTGTGTTCTTCTGCCCGTGTTTACCTTGTACTTCTATAGCATATCCATACTGCTGATAGTAAATATCAAGTTCTAGTCCGGTGTTTTCGGGGGCCAAGAATATTTGTCATAATGTCACGGCATGGCTTTTCGTGTTTGTTTAAGCAATGTGGACACCATGTTTTTGCATGTTTTATACCATTAAAACTCGCAAACCATTTATGTAAGTCGAATATTGTAATCGAATTACCCGACAAACACGAACCCTTCGACGTCGTATAAGCCAATAATGGAAAATGCGTTGACGCGCAAACGACGCCATAAACTACCGAATACACAAATTCGATTTTCCAATGAATTATTGTTCAACCAAATATTATTATATAAGCTTTTTCTCATTAGCTTGTCGTCCTGATGGATTTGGCAAGTAGATAGGTTGATTGAGAGGTATGGCTCATTTGCTCTTGTCGGAATAAAGTGGAAAGATTTCGATAACTATAATACTGCAGCAGAAGCGAACTACAATATTACTGATGGTGATGAGAACGATCAAAGTCATTTACTTCCAGCCACTCTTTTGCCGTTCTATTTACCCAGTAATAAAGCGTTTTTGCAAAGGTAGATATTATTATGAAAACAACATTTCCAATTGTTATAATAATATTAATTGCTTGTTCCATACTTATTATTCTTTTTGGTATTATTCAACGTTCATTGATCCACGAATTTTGTTTTGGACGTGTCGTTGGCAATGATTAATAATTGAAAAGGTCTTAGCTACACCCATCCAAAAGGCTAGTTCGGTCTCATTTTTTTAATTATAACAGGCGTTGTGTTGTGTTCGACTTGAGTTCTGGAAATAGCATAGATCACAGGCTCAGCCAATGGACAATTTTGCTAAAAATAAGCTGATAAGCACACTAATGAATGTCTTTATTAATCCATCGCGAAATATGTTATCGAGAGGTCTCATCATCGAATTCATGGTGTTCCTGGATCAATGCACAACATACACACCGGAAATGAGTGCAAGCATCCCAGACATTACTATCCTGCAAGAGGAATATTGACAAACAGTTTTAAAATAAAACTTATCATACCTCGATTCATTTTTTTGCACGAATTTCGCCACGCGTCATAGTAGAAAGACAACGGTTACAAAATCTGAACTAAACCCAGAATCGTTCGTCTTGTAGCATGCATGAATTGCATTAGGTGAAAAAGAGGACGACACAAGGTTTGGAAACAGTCCGGGTACGGTGAAACAATCGAATAGAGCAGCTTTTCGTCTCTAAAAATTCCCTGACTTCAATATCCGAATCCACTTGTCGGTTTTTCGACAACTGATTTGCTAGCCTATAAATAAAAATTGCGTGAGACAAGAGTTTTTGAGTACAAAGCTCTGACGACGCATCCGAGCCAAAAAGTCCAACCATTCATTGAGCTCACAACAGCCAGACGATGTTTGAACGCAACAAACTCGAAAGAGGAGGACCCAAATCACTTGCCTTAATAAAGTTTGACACTAGATACGTATAAACATTCAATGTAACTGGATTATCGGTGTGTTTAATAATATGTCGAATCGATACTCGTTATTAGTATGAGTTTCTTCTATCACTTCTTCAACCACAGCGGCTGGCATTTGCACTAGTATAAGAGCAGTTAGCTTTTGTTAAAGACAAGAGGTGTGGCCGGTGAATACTTACAGTATTTCATGCAGATGCTTTACGGGATCAACAGTGAGTGAGGCTGCAACCACTCAGTAGTAGAGGTGAAAACGGTCTAAAACGAAGTTATTGAGAGAGCCGGGGTGTCTGAAAATCAGTAATAGTTCGCTTTAATGGACTTGCGTCATGTGATTAAACAATCTTTATTCGTCATATCACGATCGTTATACACATGATCAACTGGCTCTTCATGGTTGCGCCTTAAAAACAATGCAAAATGATCTACGAATCATCACGTAACAACTGTCCGCGTTTAACGTTATCTCTGTTTATTTCAAACTCGTCTTTCTTAATATAGTTCGCATTATTTGTTGTCATAGCTCATATTTATTTGTCGTCTTATTATTATGGTTAAGCCAAGATTAATCGCTTACTTCACGATATGATATTATAGTAAACTACTGTACTTTAAACCTGTGGTAGTGGGTTATCTAATGATTTTCCATGGTACAGAAGACAATTTAATATGAAAGGAAGACCAGCTACAATTTTACCAGAGGTGTTTGTGAAGTTGAATTATTATTATAATAAATCAAATAAAGTAATTACATGACGTCAATTGTTGACGTGATAAGGGGGTAGATATTTCCATAATATTACGGCCCTTATTCACGGCAGCCATTTTTATAATCGAGTATTTTTACCGTGATCTGCATGTTGTACAGAATAATTTGAATAACCTTAAAAAAATCCGGCTATGTGATAACTATGTGATTATTGAAATGACCTATCATTAAGATTCGATTTTACCGTAATGAGATGAATGTCGATAGACATAGGGTACTTCCTTGTAAGTGAAACTGGAACAAACAGATTACTTTATTGCATTTCCAACACTACCAAACCTTAGACGCCGCACCAAGGACTTAGTATTAGATTTTAGGATGTGCGCAAATTGATACAGCATATTATATATTAAGCAGGATTGAATTTGCGTATACTGTACTAATTTTCTTGGTCGACGTTTTTGAGAATCAAGCATATCGTTATAACATTCTATTGTCGTGTCAACCAATCACGGGAGAGCAGATGATGATCAACACGGTTTGAGATTCAGCTTAGGCCTTCGAAAGTG
>CAJVPJ010000573.1:0-21631 GCA_910592205.1 Paraglomus occultum | reverse complement strand
TGGACAATAAATTACGACTCGTACAACTGGCGCAGCTTCCTCCGTAGAACACCCGAAGGCCAAATCTCTGCTCCAGGTCCCCCCCCCCCCCATGCCCTCTATAAAGAGGAAGAGTCCGTATTATAATCATTACTATTATTCCAATCAAATACAATGAAATTGTATAAGACGTTATTAACCAAACTCTTTGCCATTGCAGATGGTTTGTCATAATTGCCCATGTACCAGGTCTGAAAAAAGACCAATTGAAAGTGGCGGTGGGCGACAACAGCAGAATTATGACAATAACTGGCAGTATGCCTCCTCATCCGAAAAATAAAAATTTATTAATTAATACGCTTCCGACGGGTCCGTTTGAATTTTATGTAGAATTACCGGTAAAGTAAGTATTAGAAACAGGAGAATAGGGGACGTGTTTATAGAATGGTACTGATGTATCTCTCTTTAGGGTAGACGTAACAGGGATCGGTAATGTCACTCTAGAAGATGGTATAGTGACGATAAAAGTGCGTGCAGCACCTGATAGGCAGTTCTTGAAACTGGTATAATCGTGGTTCTGTGTGTTGCGGGCGGGCGGGCTGTATTTATGTTCGTTTGATGTGTTGCGGGCTCGTTCTATGTGTTGCGGGCTATATTGATGATAAATTTGTATGCACGTTGAGTGCGTGTGTAATGATTGTTGTAATTAAACAATAAAAAAATGTTTATTGTTGGGTAATAATAATGTGTCGCTTCTAGATTCTGGCCCTTTTACTTTACAAGAAACCTGAATTCACTGACATGTTGACAATCACATGACGAGATCACTGCTATCTCGTAGAAACTTAGTTGTGAATATTGCAACAAGATTGTAACTGGATTGGCCAATCGCGTGACGAGATCATTGTAATCTCGTAGAAACCTAGTTATGACTCTCGTAACTAACTTGTAATGAAATTGACGAATCGCGGAATGAGATCATTGATATCTCGCAGCAACCTAGTTGCGATTATCGTAACGGGATTGTAACCGAATTTGCCAATCGCGCGACAAGATCATCACAATCTCGTAGCAACCTGGTCGTTGCTCTCGTAACTAAGTTGTGACAAGGTTGTCACAATGTCAACCAGAGCGCGCAGCGAGATTTTCAAATACTAGAGAATTCTGTAAAGAAAGTCCCTGTCCTGGACTGACATTTCTGTCTGCCTAATACTAATAATAGAATCAATGTCAGAAATTATATACTGATAATGAATAAAAATATTTCAGTCAACCGCAGATTTTATTACTTTATTAGTTTTTGTTTGTTCTATTAAATTTTTTATATTTAATCTTTTAATATTAAAATACTGATAAATTCACAGCGTAAAGTATTTCGGGAAGACATCCACTCGGCGAGAAAATTGCATTTACGTGTTCAACAATTGCCTGTGATTGAGGATGTAATAATATAGAAATAAAATCATGACAAACCAAAACAATATTTTAACCGAAGAGGAAATAAAAGAACTAATTGGTAATTTAAACCGAAATCCTTGACGTGAAACTCGATTGTATGTTAGAGAGCATATCAATAGCACGATGAGATGTATCAGAACTTAAGTTATACTTGTACACTGCCAAGGTGCATCATCGGCTTGCCTGCTGAGAGCTTATACAACACGTATAAATCACAATAAATATAACAGACATTTCGCTTACCTTTATTTTTACCCACCCACCATCCCTCACCCGCCTGGCTCCATCACCAAATAATAATAAATGCAATTAGTTTTAGTTTGTACTGGTACCGACAAAAAAATCATGTAAATAAACAGCATAAACAGGCAGGGTTCACTGGAAGACAGCCGGCTAGGACTAGGGTCCTAGCACGTTGGCTCAGGGACAGCCCAGGAAGCAGCTTCCAAACATCTGACAATGGACGGTATGGCCATATGTTCAGTAGGGTACGACACATTCTGGAAACTGGCCGGCAAGAGTCAAGGCCTCAAGACATATGCTCAAGGACGATCCTGGAAACCAGCGCCAAACATCTATACGCAGGACGGTATGGCCTAACGCTAGTAGGATATGCCTGCCTGTTTAGTATTTCAAAGAATACCAATACTTCCAGAAGGGAAACGCTCTTGGTCCAATTCGCAAAGCCTTCTAGTCGAGACTTCGTGGAACGCGTCTTTGTGAACTACTACCCCAAGATAAAAATCACCGGAAGCGGTTACATTAACGTGACCATCCGTATGACATCTTCGGCCAGTTGAAATCTTGTGTCGCATGTGAGCGTTTTGATACATTAAAGATCATAACAAAGAGAGATCTTGTTATATTATAACTGACTTGATTCCGGGAAAAAGCATCATATTAGGCCAACTTTATCGTATCGAAGGCATCTCACTATAATAATAAGTGAACGTCATAATAATAACACATGTGCACATAATGACTATATTAATATGTGAACGTAATGATTATATGCGAACACAATAGATACCAAAGCTCTTGTGAATGTTAGAATAAACCTTCCTTGAGGTCTGCCATAGTTCTATTAATCGTATGAATTTATTTAATATCTAATTAGATAATAATAATGACATCGAAACCATAGATTATTAATTTTGGACAAGATAAAGGCCGACCAGAATTATGAAGCTAAATAATTAATGCTTTTTCGCGAGCTTCTTCAATTTGTCAGCAGAATATTGATGTGGGATTTGGATCAATGTAGGAGGCACAGATGACAGCAACTCACCGAAACGGGACTTTTTTTGAGACCGAAGGGAGTTGGCTTTTTGCTAAAAGGAAAAATTTTGCATAATAGTTCAAGGAATGTTAGTTTATTGTCCGCTAATTACTTCTTACCATTACTGTTAGTCCTCATAGCTATAGTGCATCTGGGAATTGTCAAAAAGGGACTCTTCCGCAGATGTATCAAAAAAAAAACCAAAATTTGGTGTGTTTGGTGCAATCACTCTGAATTGTGGGAGAAAGTTCAGCTTGTGAGGTAAAGACTAAATCCAAATTATAAATTATGCTTGATGCTGTTGAAGTTGTGATGCTGAATGGCTGACAAGTGTCCATGAGTAAACAAAAAACTCTTCAATGTCAAGCTCTTTATTTTCCTCCAACTTGGCTTTGTTGTGAAAAGTCATTGAGCACACAAAGATCAATCAACGAAGATGTTTGTTGTCTTGGAACCATTTATTATTATTGCAGGCCATCTGGACATCAACATGCTTGTAAGCATTTATTATTATTATTATTATTATTATTGAGGCTGAATCATCATATAATAATACACAGACGGGATATTTTGTTTGACTCATTTATTATTATCATGTCACTATCCATTATAGTTGAAGCAAGTGCAAGGTGAGGCAGGGATATGCTCTATTTATATTCTGTGCCCAACATTAATATTGTCGTGACGTTACACGTGGGAGAGCGATCGTGTAACCTCCTTGAGATTTAGCGTCTTCCAACGGTCGTATCGGCAACGCCTACTAATGCTAATTCTTCTAAACAGTTAGTGACCTTTTAACAGGCTTTGAATAATTCGTATCGTATACGCTAATCCGTAGATATTTATTTAACCTCGAGTAATAATCGACGATTATGATCCAATGGGATTAAGTTCGGAAATCTATCGTTTGGGAAAGGTTTTCTAAACTAACGCATTTATTGACAATTAAATAAATATCCTGTCAACCGATAGTATGCGAACCTAGGGGCAAGACTAAGTCGCAACAGAGAGTCCGGATAGCGGTTTTCGCTACTCTCCGAATCGGAAATCTCGGAGGAATACGTAGACGTTAGAGCTTATCCATGACATCTGCTGAGAGGGGGTTTTGCAATTTAGCTCTTATCACTACCCTTATTTAGATACGAGTAGAAAATTTTACGTCATATAGGGAGTGAAAAGAAGCGCGCACATATATTAAATATTAGTCACTTATTCAGTTTAGTTCAGCTTAATTGACGCAGTTGCTAAAGTAAGGGTAACCGAAATAATATAACAACAATGCTTATACTATTACGGAATCGAAGGGGAAATTTGATACTAATTTTAAATAGGGCGGTCTTCGATTTAGGGTCTTGACTAGTCAGAAAACGTCACTTATATATTAATTTAAACAACAAATATTCGTTCTTGAAACGCTAATTCGAATTAACGAAAATATCGGCGAGAATAGACAACTTTCGTCAACGGTAATCCGGTTGGAATTTCAAGTATGTCGATTCAATTAGTATCGCGAATGATAGAAAATAATTAATAAATGGTACTGATCGGGTATTTATTTCAATGAACATTCAAACAACACATGAGTTTTCGACGGGTTGCTTATGTAATATTAAACCTCTTCCGAATTTAGCTAGTTGTGCTGTCACAAAAATTTTGAAACCTCAGGTGATTTTGAACTAAATTAAAAATAGAATTTAAGGAATGTTGTACGATTGTAGGAGGAAGATTTTACAAAACAATGTTTATTCGTCGAATAAAATTACATTCAACAATGAGTGTTTATCTTTTTTCCATTGTAAAAACTCTCGAAAAACGTTTTAGAGCACGGCAGGAAAACTTTGTTTGATCAAAGTTTTATATGTTATATGTGACATACCAAAGAATAAGTCATGGGAGAAACCAGATTTATTTTGTAATAAACTTGACAGTTTATGTAAGCATATTAAAAATTCGACAGACAAATACTGTATAAAGCATTTACGGTAAAAAGTTACATCAGATTATTAGTTGCAAATAGGAGCATATTTCTCAGAAATATTCAGAAAATTGATACAAACAAGTATATGGGGAAACAGTAATAAGATTATGTATTAAAGTTTTTTATATCAATTAAGTATCTGTTTTTTCATTAGACAGTGATATTGTACAGTGTGTTACAAAAGTCTTTGGACACAGATATTTAGCTAACTTCAACACAGCTGTGTTATTATTATATCAGATAATTAAATACCATATAGCACTGGTCATGCTATGGTTTATATTCGTCACATTCTGGTATAATAAAGTGAGCATTAAAATTAACCAGTCCATGAGCACATTATTACTTTTCAAAACGTCATCAGTCATACTGGTCAATTTTACAGCCACATCATAATCAGCCCCTCATTTATGCCACATAATAGAATGTTCACTTTGTCTGGTTTTGTTGCAGTCTGCCCCATTTGTGGATTGCTTTTAATGCACAAATAGCATTAATCCTCTGCATTTGTGTTATTTGTTTATGATCACTTAATATTAATGGAGTGCCAATGATTGTCATCCCAATGACAAAGAACATATTACCAGTGTTCCATAACATACTAAATTTGGTATTAGTATTAGTATGTATTTGCCTGGAATAGGTCTAAGGAATTGATAAACAGAAACTTCATTGTGCATTTCAGGAAGGAATTCTGGTGTTTTTGACAAATCAATAGTCTTCAAGGCAATCCTCTGCCCATAAAACATGCACATTAACGTCTTTCCGCTCCTTCCAATTCCAAGTATAGACACAAATTTAAAGTCCTTATAGTTAAACATTTGCATATCTTGCAGCCGCCTTTTTCCTTTTTCTCCAAAATTACGGGATGTTTCTGAACTTGTGCTTTTCGAACGAGTTCTGTCCCTGACTGAGACTAACAGTGCGTAGTGCCCTGGCTTGAATTCCCAGATTGCAATTCACTCTTCACATTAATAAGGAGTGTGTTGGGTGAATAATAGTCCTTTTCAGCACGTTGCCCTAGATATGCCCATGCCTTCAGCACCAGCGGAAATGCCGACTTTAATTGAAGAGTATGCGAAATGAAAACTTTCGTAGAGGTGGGCCGCCACATAAACCAATGATCTTCATAAGTCGTAAGAATGCCGAATTGCAACTCGTTCCTCGCCATATAATTATAAATCTGTTGGACTATTGTCTTGGCTTTTTTATCTTTTTTATAAAATTCTGACAACGTTTGATTACCCATATTTCCTAATACACGGGTTCCGTTTGACTTCAACCACTATTATCAGCGTTTCATTTTGAAATCAGGTACGCCGGGTGCGGAAACAGGAGCTCTCGAATATACGCAGCTCTTCAGCACGTTATTCAATACATCACAAATATTATCCTTTAAAGCATGTACTGTACTTACAAAAGGAGAACAAGACAAAAGTTGATTGTTTGGAATGTGTTAAATGGCGACATTTTCCCAACAAAACTCTTAATATAAAGAAACTGTCTACTCTACCCTAAGTACACATTACTCTATGTCCAACGCCCAAATTTTGTTACCTGGCTGGGGCCGCAAGGCATCCAAACATGTCTTTTTTCGTTCTAACCAGTAATCTTCCTGTCGCTCCAGCGTGTCTCTCTCTCCTTGGTCGCGTTCCACTGCACCACCCCTCAGTGCATCTTATCTATCCAACTTCGCGTTAGCCTTTGTTTCCACTCAGCGGTGTCCATGTCTAACGGTACGGCTTAATCAATGACGTATTACTAGGAGATCTCCCCTGCGACCAATGATAACTGATGCGCAGACTCAAAAAAAGGGTTGCTATAAAAAACGCGCTATTTTACGAAAAAGCTTTGACAAAATCTGTCCAACAGACTTCATTATTTTAAACACTTTACGTGTTGCTAAGGATTTTATTACAGAAAATAAAATTCGGACTATTGACTGAACCCTATCGAAACATGTGGCAGGCATATTTAGGAATAATGAATTAAAACAGTTTATAACCAAAGAATGTAATGCGATTCCAGAAAAATTTTATGCCACTAATGAAAAGGAAGTGTGGGCTTGTTTTGGGAAAAGGTGAGGATAAAATTTCGTACTAAACATTGTGTATATAATAAAGTACACGATAATTTTCATCCAGTATCTTTAACTTTGCAAGATTATTCCTGTTTACCTTATGAGGCGGGTTTGGATTGCTTCTAACTATAACGTCTTTAAATTTCCTTTCATCGACTACCTGTTTTCCCATCAAAATACTTCCGATACTACCACTATCTATAATTTTTTGGTTTCATGATGGATTTAATGTAGAGTTAGTTTCATATTAATATAAATATTGATCCACAGCCAAAGTTGTACCGCTAAACCAAGCGTCTAATTAATCCTTCAGCCAAATAATTCATAATCTATGAAAGTCTGAAAGGTGCTGATTGTTGATATATTATTTGATTGGGAATACACGTACCGGTTACAATGTGACACAAAATTATTGAACTCAATTCAAACGACAAATTTGGCTCAAAAAGCGTCATGTAAACAAAAAAAAATACACATTTTCAGCAAAAATTTCCATTCCAATTATCTATTAGGTTTTTGAAAGTTGGGGAAAACTGGGACTAAAAAACACAAAGTGCTGGCCGACTATCAACCGTTACAGCATATGCATCCAGGACGAATGTATTGCGTGATATTAATCCCATTAAAAAACTTTGGAGTATTGTCAACGAAATGTAGAAAGATATTCGCCAAAACTGTGACAAATTGACTGAGTTCATGGTGAAGAAGTGAAATATGTTTCCAAAAACTACGTTATCAATTCAAGGTGGACGCCTATATAAAGAAAACAAGGAACATTAAAACTTGTGTAATAAATATCCTTATGTAAGCTACAAAACGATATGTTAATTATAATGATGTTAATTGGTGAAGTCGTTGGCTGTAAATAGCCTTTTTTTTCCCCCTATTTATTGTATCAATAATTTCGTGTCACACTGTATAAGATATATATCTCTACCCACTTATATCCCTAACCCGAAACGAATATAAACGGTAATTAATTGCATCAACGGCTCCATCGATCCACTGCAGTTACGTTTGTTTTAATTATGCTCCATAGGCTGTGATTAGGACAGTCACAGATTTTTTTTGCGGAATGAAAATTTTTATTACTTTTATACATGTAATATGATTACAAGATTATAGGTATCAAATAATAAGATGGAGTGACGAATTACATAACTCTATGCATTTGTACTATGTATCTGTCGCTTTAAAAAACGTTATTATCATATACAAATAATTAATAATAATGTACAAGATGTCCCTTGAATATGCCATTAATAAGCACCTATAATTATTTTTTTTTTTCACATTGATGACGATGGATTATATGATGATGATGGTGAATTGATCAGATTAGATCTTTTTCCAGTTAAAAGTTGTAACCTACGCACGGGAAATATTGCGCCATTTGGCGAGTTGTGTTCACCATGCAGATCAAATATTTGTGATAATCTATACTTACTGCAGTACTGTTGAATCGGAACTACTATAAATTAATATATTTGTGATCATACAGCACCGTATAAATGATAACGTATTTAACGGCAAAATCTATTCACACCCCCCGAATCTTGTACAATCCGATTGTGTTTATGACTCAGGTCTGGCTAAAGGAAGAATAAGTACACTTAGCGCTAGGTTGAAACATGCTAGCCATTCAAATCGAACACTGGATTGAAGTAGTCTAGCCATTCCAAATCAAAGTGTGCAGAAAAACAAAAGAGAAAATAATAATCAGTCGAAAACTTTTTATTTGACGTTCCACACGTGTAAACAATTCAAAGAGACCTGCTTTATTTTTCGTCACACGATCATTTCGGAATAGTGCGTGAATTGAAAATCATACACAGTGCACAATTGTCCAGCTATGATTCCAAACTTGGCGATTACCCTTTAAGGATAACTGGTGAGTGGGGATACTTAAACTGTGAAACAAAATACACAATTTATTATTCTAGTCAGGCATCTCTAACCAATAAATACGAGATTTATTGAGACCGTTACATAAAATCGATCAAAAGTCCTTTTTTTTTTGTTAAATAATGTAATAGTAACCAATGAATGTAACGGCCTTGGCCTTTTTTTGACTCTATCTTAGAGTGTAGTGTTAAATGTATAGTAATAGATATTTCAATGATAAAATGTATCTTCACAATAGTTTATGATAAATTATACTATGCCAGATGGAATGCATATTGCAACATAGTAGCAAGCCTCTCAGCCGAGAAATTCAATGATACTCTAATAAACAAATTAGCCACTTTTGGATCCTTTGTGATCAACGCGTCATAATCCGTGTCAGCCATCCGCCATAACACACAATCCATCTCTGCAACCAATGTAGCATCACGTGGACGATTAGCAAAGAATCCTAGCTCACCAGCCATAGTACCAGCCAAAATACTCTCTACTTGACGAGCTGGGTTACCCTCCTCTACTCGGAATGTAGCCCGAAGTGAGCCACGCTCAACGAGGTACATGCAATCTGGAGCATCACCCTGTCTCCAAAGTATGGCACCGGCGGGGACATTGACTCTATGAAAGTACTTGGCTAGGCGTGTGTAAAAGTCGTCGCCGACATTGGTCAGCTCTTGGAACGCATTGCGAAGGAGATCAACCGGTTGCGTGCTTCGTTGCTGATTCAGGTTGTCATCTTTTGACAGAAATTTGCATCTGTTAGGTCGAGCGAATGTAGTTCTCTTTTAATATAACAGTTGTAACTTGATATTTACCTTGTAGGGTGATTTGTCCGGCAGCTTCAACCAATTTTTGCCGGGGAGAGTGAAATTCACTAATGGCTTTTGGTTGAGTGTGCGGTGGCAGCGTAAGCCCTACTTCTTGTGATGTAATAGAATGCTAGCTTATCAATCTGAATACACTTTTAATTATCCGCCAACTGTTCAGACACTCACCATGTTCATTGGGTTTTGCTACATGTGTTGCTGGCTTCACGTAATATGCCCTCAACAACTCATTCTCACACCATTCCAATGCCTCGTAAAACGTCTCAAATGTGTGCAAAAACTCTCTATTTCCATCATCCCACATTCCAACTGCCCTTAATGCTTTCCCCACATCTGACATGTACGCTGCTCCACACAATACCAAGTAGACATGTTTTGCTTGGAGCAGTCTCTGTATTCTGATAAACGCCTCTGCTGAGCTGAAATCCAACCCGCTAACAAGTTGAAAGTCAACAATTAAATATCGAATAGGGTTGCGACGCCATTTACGGTAAGCTAATACACTACGGATTGCATCTTCTACTCCGTTAATTGTACCAAAAAAAAGGTACCCTTGTAATTTGATGGCATATATTTGGTTTCCGACTCTTTGAAGATATTTCTGTTGCCTGTAGTGCCTCCTCACAGTCGATTTGACTGAACTTCCCGAATACGTTGCTCTAATAGCACTCTTTCTAGAATTGGTCAATACGAAGAAAACACAAGCCATAATAATACCCAAGAATATCCCTTCAACGAAACCGAGGGCTGCCATTGCTATTACAATGGCAGCTATCGTGACATATTCCAATCGATCCACTATTCCCCAAGTATCAATGAGTGCCTCTTTCATTAAGTCTAAACCGAGATGGAAGATAAGTGCACCAACCACCATTACTGGAATATAGCCTACTATCCAAGGGCCAATGACAAGTATAATTGCCGTGGCAATCGCAAGCATAACTCCGGCGACGCGACTATTACCTCCTGACTTTATAAATAGAACGGAGTTTGTGTATACGAGATAATCTAATTGTAGAAGAGTCGGATACAGTAATAGCGTTGAGCCAATTATATTGGTAAAAATCATGTTCTAACAATGCTGACTATGACAGGTCCACTTACTCTGAACGCTACCAGCAAATCCGGAGAACATATTGGAAAGTCCGTGAGCTACTAATTCACGGTTGGTATTGACATTATCTTCATTAATGGACACTCCCAAAGCAGGCACGTTGATGGGGACGTGTAAGATTCCTATGGTTAAACAATATAGTTTAATATCTACGTAATACAATGTTGTATTATTGCTGCTTATACTAAAATTGAACCTACGTACCGAAAAATGTCAGAGCAAACATAGCAGGGATGGTCTTCATGAGGGCTCTCCAATTAGTCGCCTTAAGATCTACATAACAACAACGTCATAATTGATAACGCTTTCCATATTGCAATTAGCTTTTACAGACCGCTTACCATAATATTGGTAAAATCTATACCATGGTGCCTTCTCCGCAGGCAGCGGAAAGACCCAGCCTCCTTCTCTCAATGAATCCCACGATAAATGGAACAAATACACAAAAGCATAGAATACTAGCGGCACAATCATGAAATAGAATGGGACTACTAAAGGATGCTGACACCTTGCATATATAACACGAAGTAACAATGCAAGAAAGAGAGCCGAAAACCAGAGAATAAACGTGTGACCATTCACGAAGAGCGCAAGGATAGAACCGAGGTTGTATTCAAGATTGCCTTCGAGACGGGCAGAGACTTCTATTGCTGTTTGTACTAAGAACCAACCGACACCGCCTGGATTTAAAGTATCGAGGATTCGTAAATATTAGAGCGTCGATTATAATGACCAAATTATTATATAAAATTTGCGTCTTACCGATACAGCCCACTAATATGTGTCTCGGGAAGAATTCTATCAGCGATCCCAGCTATCGGTTATGTTAATGGATTGTTAGTCATATGAGGACAAAGATGCGTTACTGCTATACAACCTATTTACCTTAAACACACCCATCAACAAGAACACAATACCAGTGAGCACTGAACTGAGTGCATATGACAAGATAGTTGTGGCTATAATCGATTTAGGGTTATCTACGCCGACTTCCTCTTGGATAATCTCGGCCCTGATAAACGACGAAAGAATAAGTAAATACACTAACAGATGAAGGAAGATACTAGTAATTTACATTGGAGCAAAATTCAACTCACATTATATGCAAGAACGGAACAACTAAAAAGAAATAAGAATGTAAAACATATAGTACAGCGCATCAGCAACAGACTTAAATAATGATTACCCTACGTGCAATTTACGCAAAGTTCCGTTTGTTTTGCATTGGATAATAGACGATTTGAATAAATCAAACATACCTTCTATCATCATACTCCCATTACCCCCTCCAAAAATACTTCCACCCAAAGAGAAGACTAATTGTGAGACGATACAACTGTTTAGGACATTAGTAAAGAACGAACAGCGTGGGTTATTAATGAGCAAATTGATTTCCGGTGGTATCCAATTCTGTTGCTTGTCCCAAATTGCACAAGTTACCTTACAAAGAACATAGAGATACCATCTGGTCCAAACGAACTGAAGATGGGATTTGCAATAGGAAACGTGATCATACCTTTCAGAATTGAGAGATAGTTATGAAAATGATGCATATAAAAGTAATCAGTTTCTTGAAGTTTCGTTTACCAGAGAACTTGTCTAACTCTGATTACAAATCAGCCATACCATAAGATATAGCATCCAACAAATTTAACAATAGACCCAAAATAACGGCTGGTATATATCCAAGAGGTTTTATGACAGCTTCCCTAAATATCACTTCGGGCGTAATTTCCCTTCTGTGTTCCGTTTCATCGTCATCATAGTGCGGGAGATAGCCATCGTGACTCCATCCACAAAACCAACGCGTAATCCATGACTGTTCATAATAATCATCTATTACCGAATCATCGTCGTCTAAATGATTATTTGCGTAAGTGGGAAATGGTTGAGCAAGTAGGGGAACAGTCTCGTCAGTTTTCTGAAGAGTATAGTAGGATGGGTGGTCGGGCGAAGTTGTAGATGGAGGAGGATGGGACGATGGAACAGGTTGATCTGATGATGGCTGTTGTGATCCTTGTAGCTCTTCCACTTTATTACCGTTCTCATCCAAAACAATAATATTATTATCCTTCCCACTATTATCTTTGGCGTTATCTTCCTCTGCGGGCACGTTACTTTTACTATCAGCTTCTGGCGGAGTGTTTGCTTTTAGTAAAAGTGATAGTCCACTTTCTCTTGGTGCATTCGAATCCGTTTGAGTACGAGGTGCTTCATCCTCATTTTGGTTTTCTTCGACAATATCTAGACTGCCAAGAGCGACTGTTTGTGAGCGTATTTTGAGCGGAGAAGCCGAATAGGAAGGTTGACCTATGAGATAAAAACCAAAAGTGTATCGATGAATCAATTCTTGATATCATACTAATATTACTATATTTGTCTCTATTTAACCCGTTTACGTTCTTTGATGTGGCGCAGGGATCCCGGCATGCGATTATCATTATATTGTAAAGGGAATTAACGTGAGAAATCTTGATCTTTTGCAGTCCTTTGAACAGCATAGTGCTCAATGGTATTCGCATGAATGAGAATTGTCGATGCCTAACCAGAAATTATCCACTACATTCTATGTAGTGCATATATCATGTATACATGTTTTTTCTGATTTAAAGGCCCAACGCTCTTGCTTCAGGCCTTCTTATACTCCTGGCACATTCTTATCACTTACCATTATCTAATAAGCTTTGTGAGCTGAAATATGACCGTGGACCAAAGCCAAGATTAGGACTGGTAATGGAGGTGAGTTGTAATGCATGATACATAGAACGTCCGGGTGATTTGCCCCGTGAAGAGGAAGGACTTGATACTGTGTGTGGAGGGGCAGTCTCTTCGTCTCGCTGTCTGCCGTCCATGGCGTATGTCGAGCAAAGGAGTAAAAGAGACGTGTTATGAGACTAGTGTTACTTATAAATACAGACGCGGAATGAATGAGCAGTATAAATAAATAGATGTAGATTCACCACAAACATTTAATAATCGTTACATGTTAAAAATAATAATAATCCGATTGATAAGCATAACCCCCTCTGATGGATTGGGTTATCGATTTTTTGTGATTTGGCGCTGAATCTGAATCACTGACCAAGAGAAGATAGGCTCAAAAAGGAAATGAGAACACATTGGATGAGACAAAATCAGAAGATAAGAATTTGTATTGATATATATAGAATATAAAATATATTGCTAGACTATTTATGATCTGCAATAATCTTCGTATTCAGGTCTATCATTGTTTACCTCCTATCTGCATTTTTAATGACCGGCCAATCAAAATGCTCCATCTACTGCATTCAAATTCCGCTGATTTATGATGTACACGCGCATATAACGTGGTCAGGACATTCTATTGATACTGGAAACATCCAGTCATATTATGTGATATGTCCGCAGTAGACCTGCATAATAATAACGCCACAGGGGTTAAAATTCAGTTTCAATGTTTTCCATTTAAACTCTGAAGGACGATTTGATAATCACCTGATCGGCCTCTTTTATGCACTCTTATTTCAGCCTTTTTTTCCTTTTAGAGGGGAAAAAAGAGAAAAGTATGATACATATCAGACCGTGTAAATAAAAGACTGATTGGTCATTTCAAGAGACTAACGATCCAGTATGAGAGTTGTGAAAATAGAAATAAGTCGCTTGTCACACGCATTCAAGCAATTACGCAACAGAGCTGCTTTGTGCCAATACATTTCACCAAAAACGGCAATAGTCATTTGTGTCCAAACGTTAACCTGCATGCAGCCAGTTTTGTTTTGATAAAATAGGCAATTTTGCATGTTACCTTATATTCGAGTTTTTCATAAATAATATTGTAAGCCATTCAAACATTTTCCTAATGCGATTACGAAAGCCATCAAGTATTTTATGTCCAAACCTATCCTATCAGAATTTCCATAATGTGATCGTTCTTGATATTAGTATGGACGATCTTCTCATTCAATCGATTGTAATTAAAAAGTGTGCATCAAATATGCTGTCAAAGAGCACAGATAATATGCATGCTCAGCAGATCTGGTGCTAGCAGCAAGTGTCTGAGAGCTACTTACTAGTCTCGTTTATCGATAAAGTCGAGCGAACCATCGATAGGCATACATGTATAAAATAGTTGTATTGAAAAGCAAATAAGTGTTTAGATTTTGACACAGAAGGGAAGGGTTTTCTTAAACTGTGTATCACGACAAATCAACAGGTATGGTCTTTAATCCAACCAAACGCTTTGACAAAGTGACTAAAAATTTAGGAATTCATAATTTCATCTATTGGAATTTCTCGTTTGCTCATGGCGTACGGGAAATTCTTTAACAAAAAAAAACTTTTTGAACGATATAAAGCTCAAGCTTTACTTCAGTAATCATCTCATATCTGTTTCTAACCATGTACCAGCTAAACTATTTTGAGTTTATCTTCTGAATGCTTAACTACATTGAGATGTATTGTGAGCAGGCTATATAAAAATCAATTCTCCCATGCAGCACTAAAATTGGTCCTGAAACTAGCACAATAACAACTTTAAGCATTCAATAAATTCCGTAACCTCCACTAACGTTAATATTAAAGCTAATAGGTCAAGCCGAGATTTTAACAAATCGACCGTAAACGTTTCATTTATCGGTTATCAGGCATACCGGTAATTTTGTCACTTCCTGAATGCATGATTAATGCACGCCGTAGCGGTCATATGATATATCAATCAGAGATGATCGATTGAAATGCGTTAATTTAGTATCAATGCCATAATACAATAGTAGTTGCTGGAATGTTAGGTAAGTCTATTCGCTCATGTATAGTATAATTCTGCGTTCGAATGATCACCTGAGATGTCAAAAGATTAAGTTACTAATGAATAAACACATGTACATAATCGAGTAAATGGAGAATAAACGTGGGATCAAAAGCAAAATTAAATAAAGTCTATGAAATCGATATTATTTACCGGCTTAGTACTAATTGCAAGCAAAGTAAATATAAAAGACTTGCATGATACGAGATTGACAGATTCTCATTAATTGGGTGCAGACACTAATAATTAACTCAAGGCGTATTATGTCATTGGTCTCCTTGGCACGAGACTACATGCAAATGATTCTTCAACTAAAAAAAAAAACTTCCTAAGCTATATATGACTTCCACATAGGTCGGAGGTGTTTATGTGACAAGACAACAAAAATTTAAGCAACTGAGCAAAATTAAATATGATGCTGTCGATAATAAGACCAATTATATATTACAATATTAGATATATTTTCTACATTATCACAAATAACACAGTAAGATTTACTTTAATAAAGTCATCTGTTCCGCCGAATTGCTTCGAGAAAGACTTGTTATTGCAATAACGCGTAATGTATGACGATCAAAATACACAGCACGAAATTTTATGTCTTTTTCCTGCATAACATTTCCAAAAACTCTCTTCCGCAACTTGCAATTCACATTTGGCTTCTCTTGTTGTATGTATAATAACGACTTTTGCCGATATTTTTAAATTTATTTCGTTCTTTTTCTCGCCCCACGGAATAGTTGTTACATAGCTCTCATAACGCGTGAGTTTAATTAATGACGTTTTGAAAGTTAATTTCAGCATCTTCGATATTACTTGATGTAAGTTAGCGTATATAGAAGAAACAACATAAACCAAACAAAAGAATGCGTTTACAGTATTTAATAAGAAGAATAAAAATAACATAGAAGCTATTAATAATAAGTTAAAATATTGAGATTGGATATTCTGATTAGTTAATGGTATAGTAACTTCGTTATACAATTAAATTTGTCTAAGTAAGTGGCTTTATAATTGTAATAATAATAATAATAATAGGCCTTTGTTAAAATAAAATTTACTTTGTACTGTATTTTATCTGATACTAACAATTGATTGATTCTAATTTTAAAACTTTCTATACCATTTTGTTCTGCAACTATTCTTATGAATAATAATAAATGTTATAAAAATTCTTTATGTTACTGTTGACTTGTAATAATTAGATGGTTTGCAAATTAATAATTGGCATAAGTTTTATGTTTTGCAAGTTACTGAAATTATAAATATTTAAAAGTCGGAATTGGAATTCATTAAGTCATTCAACTTTAGTTATTTGACAGGTTGCTTACACATTCAGTAATTTAGTCTATCTAATGCTTTTAACAAAATGAGATAAAACATGACACAGTTTAATGATTTCACGTTATCGTAATTACCATAGTCCATGAATACATGACTAGGATACTTTTAATACTCAACGTTTCAATCGTAATTAAACTTACAAATGTTACATATTACCAACACACATCAATCTTGAATTGACATTTTAACGAGATATACTTTTTCGTAAAAATAAAGCCAGATGTTTCTATAGTCAATGGTCAATAGCAACAAGTTACTACAGCCGATGCTATTGTTTTACAATTTTAAATTGTTAAATGCTTCGGGAGGACCAGCTATTCAGCACGTCGGACAAAGTGACTTATGCAAAAGTAACTGCTGAGCAAGAAATTTTAACTCTTGTCGAAGGAGCAAGTTTTTTCTTTGGTAACAGAAGGCTCGTCGATGGTTGTCAGCAAGTGAATTATTTCCAGCGTCGTCGTTCGTGAAGAATGCTCTCCAGCCTCTTCGTCTATTGTGACGATTTAGTTAGATGATGTGCTCAGGTGATCGTTAAACCATTTTCTGATTCGTCTCGTTTTACAAAAATACCGTGCTTGTTTCCACGCGGTGCCATGGCGGTATCTAAATCTAATGAGTGAGAGTTTAAGAACCAATGATATCTTGTTTCTTAAAATCCTTAGCACAATATCCTTCACCTTACATAGTACTCCCCGTGTACATATCAAGTCAATCAAGATGTTTTAAGTATATACCCGGTATTATTGTTTGATTAACTATACGCATCTTCACGTGAATAATAAGCAAAGACGTATAATTTCATATGAATGACATTATGATATTGCGAACAGCGGTTACGTAATTTTTTTTGTAGATCACTTTAGTGTTTGAGTAAAAACATCCATCTTAATCTTGTCTTATTCAAATTACGTTAAACCCATGTGAAGATAGACGCGAATTTCGTTTCAGATAAAACGTCATCAGAACTTACTAAACTTACTAACTGTTTGTAGAAATCATTGAATAAGGTTATGTCATCGGGAGTAAGAAAAGAAATTAATCTACAAGCTAGTAAAGACCTATAACCGTATAACTGCGTAGCAATTACTGGGTGTAACCTATACGCGATCTTCGATCAAAGGGCTTCTTCTATTAATTCTTTACATTCTTGAATGACTTTGACAAAATCTTCATCTTCGAGATCACCAACAATTAATTGTAATGATGTCCGAGTCAGAAAGATATAATCGATTGCTCTGATGTTTTTTAAGATATCTGCAAGACGCCAACAGACATAACGACAAGGTTTTGAATTAGATTTTGTTCCAGTATTTTCTTAGTAATATCGACGTCAATAATATTTTAGGGCACATGTTTGTATTATGGTTTAAAAGAGTAATCATAATCAAGGCGAAACAATTGCTTTTATGTAATGGTACCTAATCCAGAAATTATTGTGAGCAATCATTAACGCAGCAGAGTAAGAAGAATACCGCCACGAAATTATTATAATATTTATGACCTGTAAACAAAATAAACAACTGAGTTGCAATAATAATATTTATTACGCAAAGGATTCTGACATAATACTCTTTTTGGTTGCATGACTTTCAACAATTCCGATACGTATTTGACCGATGGAATACTACAATTCCAGCGAGGTAAAATACGCAAATAAACAACGTCCCATACGAACACAACGTTCTGTATTAGTGGTTAAATCAAATCTTTTTGTATTTGATAGATGCTAACGGCTGCATTCAATTAAATTTGATCTTTTTCTCGAGGCCTCTAACCACCAAAAAGACCATCCTGCCAAGTAAATGTCTTACTTTTGAATAGGGGGCTCGCAACTCAATATTTCTAACAAAAAGCAGTAAATCCGAAAACCTGAGATTGTATTAATGAGATAGTTGACAAGATCTGTTTAAAGCATTGCATGGGTTCAAGAACATGGCGATTTTCATGGGGAGCACAGAAAAGTCAACAGCCGCTGGTTAACGTTTCCATACTGCCCTTTAGTTGCAGAACGCGTTTAAACTACCAGAGATGCAAATTGGGTGAACTTGTATTTACCATAGTTATATGAACTATTACAAATACAGAGACCGACTTAACCCAAAATAACTCGACGTTTTTCATATAGCTAACGCAATAGCAGGAAAAGGGCAAAGAGAACAAGGACATGATTCTGCAGGTTTGAACCCTAATCATTCTGCCATTATTGTTCACGTTGTCAGGTTTTGTTGTAACATGTCCATATTTGGATTGTTTACAAACAAATAAAAAGTTTAAACTGTGCTCATTCCAAGCGGAGAGAACCACCAGTTTATACGGCTACAAATGCTTGTAATTTAAAATCGCAATCTTTTGATTACAAGACACTAAATGCGTTCTAATGAATATTTGGACTGCTATAATTAAAAATTACACAACTGGAAATAGAAATAGAAAATGAAAGTGGAGTTTGCAAAAAACCCCCCCCCCTCTTCCCCTGACAGATGATAACGTGATACACGCATCATTAATTCTCACTGCCCGGAATTTACCCATCAAAGTGTTCCAGATACGAGAGAATAGGGGTGAACTGATGCTTCGGTTATGCTTCCGCTTTTGTATCGCGACTTAATATAGTATCTTCTATGTATTGTGGCATAAATACGTAATGCGTGACACTTTCATGTTGTCATGGCTTCCGTTTGCCCTTTTCCTTCCCAGCCTTCCCCCTACCTCATCTTTCCTTGCCCCCTGATCCACAAAGTCCATATATGGATGTTGCTGTACCGTCTATTTTTGTTTTATGCACTTTTACTTTAAAATGTGTAGTTATTATAACACAGGTGCAACGGGGAAAAAGTGTATATGAGAACAAATAAATTAGTGCGTAAACTTGAGACCATATGAGAGACTTTGCTTTCTGAATTAACGTCCTCCAAACTCGACTTTTACGCTTGGGTTATATCGTTGGGTTAGTATTAATACGTTCGCTCGATCGTATCTGGCATCTTAATTTAATGGAGCGGTCTAATAGTCGAACATGAGAACAAATAAGGAGATAAATTATCATAAACATTCAATGAGAGAATTCTCTATTTTAGCTCGCAAACATTTACATCCTTTTGAGGCATAATTAGTAAACTTTCTTGTTTGTCATTAACCAAACTTAATCTTGTGAACAAATAGAACACGATAAATAGATAAACAAGCTAAATACCCAACGACACTGGGTGGAACAACGGATTAACGTCGGCTACTATAACAATTGTTATATTTCGCTAGCCTCTCCTCTCCAACACTCCGTTCAGCTTTGCTTGTTTGTCTCCACGATAGTAACCCATAACGAAGCGTAACCCTTAATATCGTAAACATAATGGTAATGATTTGAGACGCTGCTATTACAAATTTCGCTGATATGTGGAACGTGAATCGATGGCTAGAACTTTTATTTAGCCGGGCCAATGTAGAATCATGTCGTTAATTATTAATTGCTCTTTTTCCCTCCATAGACACGGAATGACCCTGAGGATACATATACATTACTCGAGAAACTCGGAACTGGGTCATTTGGAACCGTATACAAAGCGTAAGTGGTGTGACATCCGTACCTTTCCGTTTCATGGTGGATCATCGGCCCTCATGCTCTTCTTTCTCTCTCCACACACACAGCATCAATAATGAAACGAAAAGGATCGTTGCAGTAAAGCAAATTGATCTCGAAGACTCTGACGATGATATATCAGAGATTCAACAAGAAATAGCCCTCCTCTCCCAATGTGACAGCCCGTATATCACTCGATATTATGGATCATTTGTTAAGGGGTTTAAATTATGGATTGTAATGGAATACCTAGCAGGTGGATCGTGTCTGGATCTACTAAAGCCAGGAGCGTTTGACGAACAGCAGATTGCTATAGTATGTAGAGAGTTGTTGCTTGGACTCGACTATTTACACCGCGGGGGGAAAATCCACAGAGATATCAAAGGTATGTTGAACCAAAGTAATAAATGATGTGATGAAATCAACGGTCGATAATGTTGTTAAAGTAAATTTACAATTGTTGTGCAGCCGCAAATATTCTGCTCTCGGCTGAAGGAAAAGTCAAACTCGGTATGTGGTCTGTCATAACCCTGTCTATTTGCATGTCCGCGTTTGTTTGCCTAGAGACTTGATATTAATACGCATTTGTCCATATAAGCGGATTTCGGTGTCGCTGCTCAACTATCAAACAATAAGAGCAAACGTAATACCTTTGTCGGAACTCCCGTGAGTTTTCAGCAAATATGTTGCGTCCGCGATAAACAACGATTTTTAATATTTATCTTTATGCTTGTTATTCTTGTAGTTCTGGATGGCACCAGAAGTCATTCGGCAAGCGGGATACAACTACAAGGCAAGAAAAACAAAAAAATAATGAATACACGAACACCCACACATGTTCGACTTGTTAATTAGCTTTTATTTTCATGTTCTTTTCTTTTTAGGCAGACATTTGGTCTCTTGGCATAACAGCGATAGAGCTAGCAAAGGGAGAACCACCGCTGGCAGAATATCACCCAATGCGAGTTCTCTTCCTTATTCCTAAAGCTAAACCGCCCGTATTAGACGGCCCATTTTCAGCCGCGTTCAAAGATTTTGTTTCTTTATGTTTAACGAAAAAGCCAGAGAATGTATGTTTAAGACTATTTCATATCATTTTGTTGATGTTAAAGTTCCTCTGCATTTGCCAACACATGTTAAATCTCCATTATTTGAAACTTTTTCTAGCGCCCAACAGCAGAAGAGCTTCTTCGCCATCGATTTATAAAATCAGCGCGTCAAACGACGTACCTCCAAGATTTAATAGATCGACTGGCAGAATGGAGAGCGCGTGGCCCAGCAAGAGAAGAATCTTTATACTCACCAAC
>CAJVPJ010000572.1:0-21668 GCA_910592205.1 Paraglomus occultum | reverse complement strand
ATATCACTCTGAGCTTATTTCGATTTGGGTCGACCCTATTCCGAATTGGGTCAGATTTCGATTTGGGTCAGAACATTGTCATTTCGTGACGATTTTCAGTGTCAGTACAACGCTATACTTAACTTCGTTCTTAATTTTATTTTTGTGTCAGAAAATATATATGAGTAGATCATATTCTATCGTCGAACCACTCATGATTAATAATAATTGCGTTAATAAGATGTTTTAATCGGATTATAAAATAAACAACTTTTGAAATCATTTTTTTTTCGTCTTGAATATTAATTAACCGGATATACCTATAAAACGGCTCGCATACAAGTTGTAAAGGTTTCGGCATAAACGATTCACTTAAGTTGTAACGACCGCTCATTTAAGCTGTAAAATATTCGTTGACTAATTACACAAATAGCGGAATGAGAGTCTGTAATTAATATTGTAAACAATTATTGCTTAATTAATTTTCGAATAGTGCAAGTGACGTTTATCCCGACTAATTCAAATCAAAATTACCCTATTTAATTTTCCTTCGACTCCGTGGGTGCCATTAGAAATGCATCTTGTTCAGGTTTAGACAGAATTGAAACCCTGTGTAATTTAGCAAACTTTTTTTTTCCAAATTCTGGCTGATGACAGCTTATCAAAGTAATTGCTTGCTGAAATTTGGTGTAATTGCGCACTTGGGTTTAAGCCCAAATGATTGTATCGGATTAAAACGACATCGGATCAAACCGGCTTTTGGGTCTTCTTGAGTCCACCCTTGAAGCTCAAAACCCCACATATTATCAAACACTACCCTAACTCGCCCAAATATTTTCAAAAAAGGTCTAAAAAAAAAGTCAGTTTAATCTGGTGTTGTTTTAATCTATCACAATGGTTAAGTCTTGAATTGAATAAATTTACATCTCTCAACGATGGAAAAATTGCGGCTGGCGTATTTAGTAACTCAAACCGTTTTTTCACAATGAGCGAAATTTGTCAAATAACAACATAAATTTTAAAAGTAAGCTACTTCCGAACACACGCAATACGCACGCACGCCTTTCGGGCCATGGAAATACCTGGCCACACCGGAATGGAATAATTTTTTTCCATTAAAGCACTACACGTTCTCTGAGAGATCAAATTGCGCTCAGTACAATTGTTTATTTACAATTGTATTTGTATTTCCGGATCAATACAAGAAACTAATTCAGTAACTCACAGCAATGACATGTCCAGCCACGTTTATCAAACATTTTGATACTCTCGTATTTTTTGTAGTCAAATTTGCATTTTTGCGCGAACAGGAGAACTATATAAATAATTATTTGTGTAGTATTGTTACAATCCGCAATTCAAGTGTGGGATGTTTACTCGTACCAATTACCCTTACTTTAATAGTCACTTTAATAAAAGTCCGAGCGGTTTTAAATACACATATTATTAGTATGTTATTTTCGTTATATACTTAGTTTTTCAGGATTACAAGGTATTTGAATAGTCTCGTCACACGCGTCTTGCGTAATGATACAATCTGTCTGTCTTGTAACGTTTTTGGATATTGGTTGACGATGAGATACTGTGCAAGCGATAAATTTTTTGTTTAAAATTGTTAAGGCAGCAAATTTTACTTTCACAGAGTGTGATAAGCTTGCAATCGTGCAGACAACGTATTTATAAAACTGCGAGCTTTAATTCCGCTCCCCGCAAATAGTACGCGATTAAATCAATATTCTAAATCGTTATTTAATTTGGTAATTATCAAATAATAGCTCAATTAAAATAAAAATTGATATGTCAATATCACTTGTTGTTCGTGATATCATATTAAATGATAATGCTACATATCAATGGGTCAAAAATTTGCCTGATTTGGCATAAATGTATAGACAACCAACCCAACCATCCGGAAAAGAATTTTTCAGGCCAACCTGTGGATATCCAACCAATAATAATCGATCAACTCTACAAAAAAAAAGAATTATTTATATTTTGAACTAACCAAAAGTCTTACCGCGCAATTTTAATTTACCGTTACTGCGAAAAGCCTTTAGTCCTAATACTAAATTGGAAATACGCCATCTCAGCTCATTTATTTGAAACACACATATAAATAAATTTGGTACTGTATTTATATTGTCAGTACAGTCGTCGTTTATAACACTTCCCTATCGTAACACAGTTCCAGCTTGTGGCTGGACGAATTTTCTCTATTATATATCACCCTCACTAAACCAGATTTCCCGTATCCTATATAAAAATATACTGTATAAAGATATGCCGCCTTACTATACGTAGGGAAGAGAGCTGAAAAGTTTTGCGCGTAGACCTTTATTTCGTAATACTTGTTAATCCGGATATTTAATTTCCTCAAAGTACTCTCCATTAATGTCCATGCAACATTGCAGACAATTCTGCCGACTCTAGAAAGACATCTCATAGTCGGCTTCTGGGATGGTTCCGGCAACTGCCTGAACAGTCTTTGCCAAATTTTCGACCTTGTCAAATCTTTTTTCTTTCAGCTGTTTCTTTATAACTAAGGGAATAAGAAAAAATGTGTCCGTACCATAACATCGAAAATTATTTTGCAGACGTAATATTTCGCCGACAACCATTTCACCAACAGGTCGTTTCATCGCCGACCAACAATCGGTTAGTTTTACTGACAGTCAACTGTAAAAAAAAATTTTTCGAAACAATGTTTGATTGTCGGTGAAATAATGTCGATAAAATAATTGTCAATAAAATAACCCGTCGGCGAAATGGTTGTCGGCAAAATATTACGTCTGCAAAATAATTGTCGACGTTATAATTGTCTCCCATATGGTCGAAAAGAAAAAAAGACTTTTTATATGTTCTACTAATTAGTCGACAAAAAATTCCAATATTTTTGTCCAGTGAGTATAATATAGTTTTATAAATTTATACGATTGACAATTCTTATGTATATACAACATATACGGTACTAAGCTGTTCATATACATTATTGGAGTTTATTATAATACCTTGCGAAACGGTTACAGTCTCGTAATAAATAGAACAAGTTTGCTTACATTATTATTTTTTAAAAAAATAATAAATAATAAATTGCATAGTAAATTACGTTAATCTGGACTAGTTTTCAAATTATTTTTACTTATTAATTAAGTTAAACTTGTTTACGAACAACTTCAGATTAACAATGTTTTACTACTGTATATGTCGCGTTTTGGCCCTGTTGTCTTTGTTAGCGTTTTGAATGATAAGTGTCAAATCAAAACTTGTTATTAGCATTAGGCCGCCCAGATTGATTTACTAAATAAATAACCCGACTCGTTTCAGAGTCAAAGGTCACAACATATTATCATATCAATTTCGTCTTTATTTGGCATCATCACATTAGCTGTCTCAGCAGCACGCCCATAGATTAATTGTTAACTACACTGGGGTGCAATACTAATAAACTTTTGTATCGAATTCATAGCTCAACAATAAAATGGTTTAACTTTGAAGCTTTTCCAAAGTCTATATTTTAAAAACTGACCGTATTCTTCGTGACGAAATCTACAAAGTTACCAGTTAGATTATTAAAACGGAAAGTATAAGCATTTAAACTTTGAGTTACTTTTATATGATTGGTGTAATCAAAAACTAGTCACGTAATGCAAATTTATTCGTGGCATTATTTGCCCGGACCAACACATTCTCACAATCGATTTTCTTGAAATTTGCAACAAACACTCTATTGTATTGCTCGCTTATTATTAATTGTGACAGATTAAAACGAATCGGATTAAAACGAATCGGATTAAAACGAATCGGATTAAAACGAAATTTTTTCTATTTTAATATGAAAATTATAAAATTTTTTGGGAAATAATTTTTAGCCTTTTTTGGAAATTTGGGTTAGAATTTAGGATACCATTTATTAGTAAAAGAGTATATGTGGGTTTCAAGGCATTAAAAGGAAACCCAAAAGACCCCAAAATTTCGTTTTAATCCGATTTCGTTTTAATCTGCCACATTAATTAACAGTGTTGTATAAAAGACAACAACTGGTGAGTGGTTTTCTTAGGGAACTGAAAATAAAGCCACTTTAAATTACATCATGTTACCCCAAGTATTGAGAGAATTATTGTTAAATTTCGTAAATTTATGGGTCTATCGCTTAAGAAAGAAAAACTTTTCCAATCTGGAATTAAGAATCGGTTAAAGTCACTTAGTTGCCTATCAGACAGTTGGAAACTAATGTGAAAACTGGAAAAGTTTTTGAATGCGTACGGGAAAGAGATTATAAAATAATAAAACATGCTAAATGATGTTGAGAACATGAATTTTAGACAACAATACGATACAATATATTTATTTAACGATAGATCGAATTTCAAAAATAACAGTCCGGTTGTTTATGAGAATTCTGATGTAACCCAACTGATTTCTACTGTAACGGTCAGCATGGAATGCAAACATGTAGCATGAGTTTTAGTTTATGAGAATACAAAATCAATTGAAGTTGGAAACAATACAAATTGTCCGAGAATGTTGTACAGTATTATTATTATGTGACGACAACACTCCATCCATGTGGCATGTAATTATTTCATTGATAAATACGGCGTATATTAACTAGTATATCCTCCACACTCACCTTATTATTTTCAAGTGAATATGATGTCGTTAAATGCCTCGTCTCAACACGTCTAATTTTACGCACAATTATACATTCGTACATGTCTAACAGACTCTAATATGTCGATGCATAATAATAAAACCACTAAGAGTAAAAATTTTATTAGTTTATTAGCGAATTACAGTCAATTCCTTTTATAAACTCTTTCCTGCACAGACTCGTTCTGTCTGGGTTTGGGGACTTGTTTCAGTTCGGAACCCAGATCCTCAACTGAGATACAAACATAGGTGCTTTCACTGCGACGTTAAAGTACCGATTTACTTTGCCCGAGTTGTTCCTCACAAAGAGAGTTGAATATTTTATGCTTTCGGTTCGTGCGATAGACCATATTTTGCCAAACTTAATATTGCACTTTGAGTAATACCACAATGTTCACACGATTAAACAATCTCCTATTAAATTGATTCGTATGGACAAATAAGTTTGATGGACGACAACAGCGTATCCCTATATCCGTTTCGGTAATGGATAGTAGGAAATAATACAAATAGTACGGACCTTATTTCGAACATGACCCCTTATTTCTTCGACAATGATGGTTATGGCCTTATGGTAATGGTTAAAAGCCTTGTCAAGTTAGTGATATTCTGGGTCATCTATTTTTTATCTACTTGTAATTTTCGACTCACTTATCGACAAAAAACCCCCCAATTCGCAGTTAATGTTATTGTAGACACAATAACCATATTATACGGATTTGCGGAGATAATTATCACTATCCAACTCTATGTGTAATAGGTTCACTGTTCACTCACCGCTCGGTCATGTTGATAATCTGCAATACGATCCAGAAGCCCCGCCTATTCCAACCCCGGCCCGCATGCTGAGAGTCTCCGTATTCAAACCTAAAGTTTTTTTGTGACATTCCGGCGTCACGGCCAGCCGCGAATACTGGATGATCTTGGATCAAAGTCGGTTTGTTTTGAGTGAGATGCGCAAAGTAATTACAAACGGCCGACTGGTATTCGACCCCCATCTTGGTAAATAGCTCAATGTATTTCTGCAATTAAATCTAGTCAGACAGTGTTGGAACTATTAAAACGAGCGAACGAATTTATGCTTATTTGTTTAACTTGAGTTATTAATTAATTAACGTACCATACCGATGTGCACTTGTTTACAAAAGCAAGACGCAACAAGTAAGAGGTAGCATGGCAAGTAGAGTTTCTCAAATGCAGACTTGTAGGGCAATTACAACTCTCTGAAGCGTGCTGTTTATGATGTTTCTCTTTTCTTCGTTTCAACTACACAAGTATTGGTACATTTGAATATTAGTCTGCTGGTAACCATTTACCACCTAGCTCTAAAGCTGGCTCTACGTATATAATAACAAAACCAACCAAGTTGAGACGGTCTTCAAGATTACGGCCAGAAAAACATTTTTGGTTGAAAACTTTTTACATTGTTGAGGCCATAAGTTTTGACTCGCGCGGTTCCAATTTGACATTCTTCTAAACTTGCAAATATGATGTTAAATTTTTTCAAAAAAGATTAAGCGCGTGATTTAGAGACAAAGTGGTGAAAGAGTATGAACGTCAACTTCTGCTCTTGCGAGGAGAATTGAAGAGCAAGAAAAGGGGGGTTTTGTATTACTTGTTATGGTCTTCATATGAGCTGACAGCTGTTCATTGATGACATTCCACATATGGGAATTCAGTCATGCTCTCCGTCGATCGTTTTGGCGATGTATAACGACAACAATTCCCTTTAGTAGCTGGCAATGGTACCTCACTTCAGTTTACATCCCCCACGGAATAATTTAATCATCCAAACAAATATGTACGTGCGTATCAACAAAGATATACAGTATACATACATATACATCCGTCCCAAAATAATATTCTTGGCAGACCTTGAAATTACCTGGTAAGAGGTACGAAAACGCCCGTCTTTATTATTGTAAAATTTTAAGCAATCAGCTTTACAGCATACCAGAACAGATGATTAAACTGTATTACCGTTATACGATGAAGTGAGTGTATAAGAAAAGCATATGTGTGTGTAACCTGTCTAATACCACTTTATCGAACCGCAGCTTTGTATCATAATATAATTTAACTTGTGTTTTTTCGAAACGGACAAGCAATCAATCAATGCCTAAATTATACGATACAGGATTGAATAAAAAACTTTTTCTAGTAAACTTTCAAGACCTGGTAGGAAACTGTACATAACACATTAATTGCAGAATTTTTGATAAAAAAAACTCTAAATTTAATCCTTTAATTGTTAATATTTTTACTCTAAAACGCTTATTATCCGTATTCACAACTTTGATATATTAATAATAACATAGCAATACGCCAAACAGAAGAAAGTCTACGGAAAATATATATACTGTTACTTTTACTTAGATGCAACTCTAGTACTGTATTTTGTAAACACTATATAACATAGACAGTCTACATTATGCAACTTTTTAATATGCATGACCTTGCAATACTAAAACAGTTTATGATAACAGTGTAAAACGTTAATCACCACTTTTTATGATGACGCAAAATTGCAGCATTTATTCAAACTTAAATAAAAAATTTGGTATTCCATGATCATAAGTATTCTTGGTCAAATTTTCTTCAAATATTTATTTACTAGCTTTTTAGTTTTTTTATTTGATGTGTTGAGAAGTTAGTATAACTTGTTTCAATAATTTCTATTTATTATGAGTGGGCAATTTCAAATAGATTTTGAGTCTGTATGTTGCTCTCAGTTCAGAACTTAATTGTTTCAGTTCAGAACTGAAGCAAGTTTCTAACTGAGATAACAACACGGACAACTAAACTTTATTAAGCAAAATTATTCAAGTAATAATTGTCATTACTGATATTGACAAATTTAGGTACTTTTTTGGATATCAGGCAAACTGCCTTTGACACAGATTTAAAATTACATTGACAAATTTTGTCAATGTACTGGATTATTCTCATATCTGGGCATTACAGTTGAGCTGGTGTTTAATTGCATGTAAATGTAAAGGCTGTTGTTGCAGTAGTAATAGACGATGGTTATCTCTCATGAACTTTCTATTAATAGACTATCATGCTTTTTTTTACATTTAATAACGCACCACATTTTGCTGTAATAATGCACTAGGATGTTTATTATAGTAAGTACACACCATTACGATGACAGTGCCTTTTCAAGCCTCCACTGCAACTTCAAAGAAGTTTTGTCTTTTTGGTTCTGCATTAAGCATAAATAAATTCAAATGCTGAACCATTTAATTAATGTCAAGCTACTTAAAGCATATTAACATTGCTTTACTAAAAAATTAATAGTATTAGAATGCGTGCATTTAACTTTTGTGTATTATGATTAAAAATATAGCTAATGAATAAATTTCAATTGTTAAAAAAAATACAAACAGACATGCTTTGTCAGAGAATGGCAATATTTTATTTTATAGCTAGTAAACACCGCTTAGAATTTACGGTTGATTTTACATGTCCAAGAGAAAGAACATACTTGCGATGTCTTGCGCCAAAATTTTTATTACGTTATGGAATGTAACTTTTATGTCATCCAAGTGTCCAATACATTTTGAACTTGAGTGGTTGTATTTTATTGAGATCGGCAACATATTTACGTAATTATAATGATCGACATGAGCTGAGACTTATACAGGGGAACACCTATTACTATCGTATTACTATGATTTCTAAACTTGCATATATTTGATATTCTTATTGACATACTGGTATAGTTATTTTTAGTGCTCAAAATTTAATGCTTTTTTTATATATAAAATTCGTAATAATATTATTAGAATTTTAACAAGAAAGTTAATTGGGCAAACCGCGAGTCACTAATTTTGTTCGCTTCTTATTTACAATAGTAATTCGATAATTAGAATATTCCACTGACTCTATATTTGTAGATTCCGAGTAATTTACCCATTTAAGGACAGCATCGAGTTGTAACTGTCACATTGCTGTCAATGTAAAAGATGGACATGTGGGCGATGATAAATGACGGTTTTGATAGTGTAAGACTTTATTTTGAGCCAAGTCAGTTTTAACGTTATCTCCATGAGCTAAAAAAAAGAATGTTGGTTAGGATAGAATTATTTTATGTATGTGTTGAACTGATGCCAAGATGTTTTTTGGGTGGAAACAGCTTTTTTGGAAGACATTAAGTCAATTAATCAATTTGCGTTAAATGTTTTTTTTTTTTTTCACAAATACTACGTGTAGAAATAAGCTATTGTAATTTGCGTCTTTGTCTATTATAAATGAATGCCGAAAGTGCTCGATTATGAATATTGACCAAAGAAGCCACAATCATGCCTGTTGACGATATTGACTCTTGGCACATTTTTTATATTACACCTCCTTTATTCGGATAGGATATTTCCTAAATACGCATATTTATCCGTGATGGTGGTAAAGTTATTCCTGGCAGTTATTGCCATATATATGTCAGTATTACAGCAGGTACCTACCACATCCTAAATATATGTATGATTCTAATCGTTTAAAGACTCATTGTGGATAATTGCGATCAACAAGTTGGAAAGTGGTTAAAATACTCAGCGGTATGGTTATGACTGTGTAACAATTTGGTAGATAGTATTGTTGTCTATTTGACTTTGTAAATATCTATCAATGAAGTCTCTTTTATCCTTTTATGTTAGATAAGAGCACTTTACAAACATAGTATTATTAATATTATTTTTGTATACGTATTATCTATCATTCCACCAAACATATCTATTGGTTATGCGTGTGACTCAATGTCTCAATGATCTGCCGATTATGCTCACAGATCGAGGATCGCGGAATTCTAAAAAAAAAAAAAGCCCAGAATGTATCAGCGAAGTCTCAACTTATGCCGGTTATAAATGACTATATTCTGAATGGGCAACGCTATCTCATACGAAAATAACATTGGCCTTCTCATACATGTTTAATACCTATCAACGTAATTGACTTCTATGGTTTGTCGTTTATTATTAAGAGACGTAACACAGGCATCAGGTGCATTACCTAATGAATATGATGTTTAAAAAGCTATTAATATGACATGTCTTATTGCACGTTCGACAAACAAGTTTTCCCGTGTTCCAGCGTCGCACACTAAAAACATTTTACCCCTTAGTAATTATAAAACATTTAATTCCATCAGATTAAATTTTATTCTTAGAATGTCATCGACCCATGGTTGGAAATTTATTTTTTGCTTTATTTTTTCGAACGGGTTGTTGTAGTGATCGTCTCTGACATATATAAAAACTATTCTTTTCGGTACGATAACATGGTCCAATAAGATATCACTCTGTTCGTGCAACCTTAAGGAGCCAACCGGAGTCACACCTATATAACGATTGTAGACTTTTCATTACCAGAACGCTGGTAAGCGTGAGGTAGAATTCGAGGACATATACGATCCCTTTTGATAAATAAAACTCCGAGAAAATGCATCAGCCCCAGATGGGCGGAAGCGTAACGTCAAGCTGTTAAGGACCAACGAAACAAGATATGCATGCTAATGTGAGAATGTTACTACATTTGTTTATCCACTTTAGCCTTAGATGCCATATTTACACCACAAGAAGGGTATTGAATAGAGTACATAAATAACTCTGTATACGCAGTTTTTAAAATATTTATATTATAGTATTATTGCCTTTCATTTTGAGAATGACTTGTGTTCAAAATGTTAATATAATATATAGTTTATTTTTTATATTATGCGGTATAATCAATCGTATTGTGTAACCATCAACGATCTATATAAAGGGTTGAATACTTACAAGGTTTGCTGTGCCCGAAATTCAACGTTTGGTAAGTCTGTCATGACTTTCTCTGTTCTATCCAACTAGGTTGCAGCAAAGACCATACAATAGAAATTGAGCAAATACGCTCACACTCACACGATATGTATATATGTACATACATATAAATGTTCCGATAAATTTAGAATAGGATCTATTAATATAACTCAAAAGTCGATTATTATCAATCTCTGACTAACATCTATAATTCTTGATTCTTTCCTACAATCCAACGGTTAGAATCACGCCCTCTCGCTATTCGTCGGACTAGATAAAGGCATGGATCATTTAACACTTTTCCTCTATATGCTACTGATCCTAGATGCGAGTATTATAAAAACTCTCTTCTTCTTTTTTTTTAATAGCACGCGTCTATCAAACATGTAACCGCTTACGCAAGGAAATAGCTAACTTGGTTTATCTTTCTTATTACTCATAAATTTCAGGCGCTGTTCAGTTGTTTCGGAGGAAATTTTTATTGTCGACTTGTTTAAGCTGTTAAACTGCCTCCAAATCCTTTCGTTATCACTCGTTCTCTACCAAAGAATAGACGTTCGTAAACGTTCTTTCTCCCTCCCTTTCTTTCTTTCTTTTCTATGCTGTAAATATGAGTTCAGCCTACGCGTATCCAGGTTATACAAATGTGTCTACTCCGTCAGAAAGTATAATTCCGCAACAGCCGCCAAGGACGTGAGTATACTTTTTTTTATATTAAGAGATGTAACGTTATTTCAAGTCGCAATCACAAGGCACGGGAAAGAAAATTTTTTTTTAAATCGTCTGATCTGTGGTTAATCAATGACCAAGTGCGTTGCGAGTAGTTATGACTGGTGTTGGGCTGGGCTAACGATATACGTCCATGTATATGTATGTACATGTATCGCTTTATTACAGGTACCGACTTGAGGTAGCTCAACAACCAATAAGAGCCAGAATGTGTGGGTTTGGTGAGAAAGACCGGAGACCAATCGATCCACCACCTGTAGTTCGTCTTATCATGACCACATCCGATGGCAAGCCCATCCCTGAAAGGTAAATATGGGAATTTTTATCATACATTTCTTTTCATGTGACACCCCTCTTTACTAATATGTGTATGTCAATACGTTCAAAAAAAAACTTGATCATATCTTCGTAAAAAATTGGCCAACCATCAACATTCTGATTTTAATGCGACGACTCAATCACATTAAAATAAATAACAAAATCGATTGCATCGTTTACAAGTTCCGTCGATCCCTCAATGTTCGTTGTTCATGCGGGACTGTGGTCCAATAACCGCAAAGAAGAACGTAGTCTTGTAATTAACCCATCTTCTATACCAACTCAGTCGACAGGGCCTTCCTCAACCGTCATGTCGCTGAACGGCCCGACTTGTACCCGCAATCTCATGGGATCGTTGACTTCGTCGGCGTACACTCTTACTAACCAGCACGGTCAGCAAGGGATTTACTTTGTATTCCAAGATCTTTCCGTAAGAACTGAGGGTACTTTTACCCTAAAATTTCAATTTGCTGACATCAGTCAGTTGGTGAAACGGTATGAAAAATCTTTACATGTCAATATTTGTTATAATCGTTAATTATCACCATGAATACTGATCTAACCCGATGACCAGTGGAGGACCTCAAAGTCAGGTCCGTGTCGAGGCTGAAGTTTATAGCGAATCCTTCACTGTCTACTCTGCAAAGAAATTTCCCGGCATGACCGGTAAGCTTAATAATAATCACACAGTTTGTGCATTTCTATTTTTGGTTACATTGAATGTTGTTTGACTACTTGATATATCAATTTTCAAACTCTTTATATTTTTAATAATTACATAGAGTCAACAGAACTTTCAAAAGCGTTTGCCAAACAAGGAATAAAAATTCCTATTCGTAAAGAAACCAGGTATCGTAGGCCTCATGATGATGTACGCCGGGTTTTGGAAGGCTCCAACCCCGGAGTTACTTCACTCCCCGTATCAGATCATGATGTTGACAAGTCAGATAATGGAGAAGAGAAAGGCGCTGATTACGACAGTGAAAACGATGACGATGTCGATGAAAATAATCGATCTTCAATTAAGCACAGAGCGAATTGAAAGATCAAAAAAAACTATGTTACAAAATAAACACTTAAGCTTAGTCGATTGTATATAGCAAAGGTAAAAAAAAAGTCGCGCAAACAAACTTTAAAAAAAAAAGAAAGAGACAAACTTAATTGCAATTTTCACCGATTGCAATCGTCCTTTACAATAAGGTATGACAATATCAAGTAACAACTAGCATAAGAGAATAAGATTAAAGTTGGAATTTGTACAATTCTTGTTTGGTGATATCTTTTTTGATACTAATACGCCATATTCAATCTATTTAGATTTTTGAGCATACTAAATTGCAGCACTGCACATCCATGTTATAATGTTAGTCTCTGGTTTCATGGTGAAGTTACTCAGATTTTTATATGTATGAATGACCTTTAAATTCGCAGTGTTTGAACGATATGACGTTTTACAGTAAAAAATATATGCAGATCTTATTAGGGGAAAAGAGCTGGGATATTTTGACTGAGATAGCAAATTTGTAAAGGCGTGGTTGCTTTATGTAAATATGATCGTTATGGAATAAACCGCTCGAGCTTTAAGATAACGAATTGGTTGTTCAGCCTTTTACCAGGTAGTTGAGTGAATAAGATGTCAGTCAAATGTATATGAGGCGTTCTGAAACCCTTTCACATTCGAAAGTATTTTTTTTACCGTCTGTACCTAGAGGAAGTACAATATTGATTTATGAGAAAGATAGAATAGCAATTGGGTTTCCTTTGCTCTAAATGGCCACATATACTCTCGGGCGATTCCAAACCTCTTGCGATTTTGTAGATTTATTAATAACGAACTCTTTTAATTTCTGTATCGTCTCCTATACTTTTGTTGGCCGGCTTCGCGTTTATTCAACGTCACATCATTTCCATTTTTGATGGGATCATCAGCGTCATTCGCCGAATATACTGAAATAGGTTATGTATTCCTTATTTAATTAGTTAATTAACAAATATTTCCAAAACAGACTAAATTAAGCTGAACACTAGATAATACATTAGCTAAGCAAGTAATTGGATAAACCTGTTTGGATTAATAATGGATATTTATGATTTGTAATATCAATAATAATTTACGATGATTACAAAAATAAATAATAAATAAACTAAGATTATAGGGGACTTGACATTTTAAAGCGCCAGCAAAATTGTTGTCGTGGAAGACTTAACCTAGCTCATTTGTTGATTTTACTTGCTATAAGTGCATCATTAAACAACTAATCGGATTTGCTTATTGTTCACCAACATTGCTATTGTAGTAGTTGTTATTGTAGTAGTAGCAGTTGTTGTTTTGTTCTTGTTGCTGATGCTGCTGTCATCGATCAGCAGACTTATTTAGCTATATTGCATAAATAGACGTTTCATCTAAATTAATTGACAATCGGAAACGCATAATATTTCGGTGAATTGGAGAATAGGACTTGAATAATTCAAACAAAGATAACAGTAAATCAAATGTTAGGTTTTACTACTAATCAATAGCATATTCGGAATGATAACTGATACGATAATCTCGATATATATTCTTATTAGCTTGGCGTTTTATCTTTATGAAATTTTTAATTACAAATAGAAGACAAACAAGAATATTGATAAGATGGATAAATCTATTCATATATGTTTATACTCTTTGTCTTATGTATGGTTTAAAATAATAATATTTATTAAACAAACATTGTTATTAATAATTAATGGGATTTGTGACGGTTTGAATTGTTCATGTGATGTGACATCACTGACGTACCACATAAGCGTATCGTTCAAAACAACACAAAGGATTGTCGAGCATGTATTATCTAAGTATTATTAAGCGTTATATGGTATGATATCTTTGTTTATGGTAATATTGTCTGTATTATCCAATTATAACTTCTTTAATTTAAAACAATTAGTATCCCTCAAACTGAAACAAGTACAAAAACTTATGCCGGCAGTCAGTAGCACACAACATAAATTGGCGCCAACAGCATGATATGTGCTAGATAATACATACTCAACCCCTATTTGTAGCATTTTCAATTATCCCCCCGCATTCAATGTCCCAATCACTTAGACGCTGTTTAAAATTGTTGTAATTATTAAACGTAATTATTTAAAGCCATAACGCGACACAAACCTCCAGACAACCGCTCATTCACGGTAAGTTTTAGTTGCCTTCATCTTTTGGAACAAACACATTTAACTTTATTAGACAAAGAAATGTGGAAAATGCATGATTGGTTAGATCGGCGGGCACAGAAGCGTATATGTTTAGAAGCTAATGGCACCTGTCACACGGCCAACACCCCTTTTACCAGCTACCTATCTGATGGAGGCTTTTTAATATGTGTAACGTTGTAAATACCATTAGTGTAAAAAAACGGTTGCCGTATATCCTGATTAGTAAAGTAACACAATGCGCATGCTAACAAACTCGGGCAAAAGTTTAATCCAAGTAACCACAAAAGACTGTTTTTTGCCTATTGTGTGATGTGTAACGACTGCAAGAAATTCTTGCGATGAGGACTCGAAACCTCAAAGATGAAAGTAGCGGTTTTCAGGTTTATACTGCAAACTTAGACCAACAATTAAGGACTTGAAATTTAAAGCCAAGTCCTTTGTGAATATTATGTAAACTGTTTAAGAGACAACCTCATTAGTATATAGTGCGGCATTTATTCTCATGACGTAATCGGTATTGCATATTTATCCGAAGGGCAAATTTGTGTAGAGACTTTATTAACATTATTGCGTAGCAGAAATGCGTCATATAATTTGTTTAACTAAACTTTAGAGCTTACGTAAAAATTACAGGGCGTTGGCGGCAAAAAGATTTATTCTGTGTCTCACATTAATCTGTAATCGCTCAGCTTGACCAACATATTGTGCATCATTCTTCAACAACTAAAAGTAATACCGTTCTTTCATCTCCATAATACATTTGAAACCAAGTCGAAAGCCTTAAAAAATTATACTAAAACGTTTATATAAAGAAACTCGGGATCATTAAATGACTAACAAGAGGATGACGAACCAAGAGTTTGAATTAAAACGATAAAGGGGTCTGCTCAAGTCCAAGTCACTTGACCAGGAGTTAACCACCATGAAATTATTTCTATTTACTAACGAACGGTTTTCTCGATACGAGAATTTACCTTTTAATTTGCTTGATCGAATAATGATGGATTTGGAATGCTAGAATATAACTTACATTAATTGAATACATTCAAGCATTTCATCTTTATTTATTTGAACAGAAAATTAATTGTACTGCCGATTTCCTCGTATGACTGACTGAAGAAAATTTCATACCGATATTTGCTCTAGGTCAACATACCTCGATCCGAAGACTTAATAGCAAAACTACATTCTAATTACAAGTTCATCAAATTGTTGAATAAATTGCTGTTCAATTATTGTCAACTAATGCTGCTAATTTGACGTCTGCTTTTGTTTGTGCCATGTAGTAGCTTTACAAAGAAAAGAGTACTTTCTCAAGAGCTTCGCTCAATTACAGGATTTACAAAAAATGCGTACAGTAAATATATAAGTAAATGACTTCTCGAATATTTAGTGCATGTAATAATACATCACAAACACTGATCCCCTGCAAAATTTCAGTCCGGTCAAATATATATCATAGCTCCACATTTTCTAATTCATTTGCACAATATTTTTTGTTTGTCAAATCTATCTCTGAGTGCTTTTTGGCTGTTAGTTCAATTAAAAAAAATCGTTATAATGTTTGGCAATAACAATGTGCATGGTATCAATTAGTTCACGTTATTTGTTTTGTACTAGCAATAACGCAGCGATCTGTTTAGAATTACATAAATTATTCTGATAATGCAAAAGAACAAGATACAAAAAAGTTATCGCATATTGTTTAAAAGGTGTCGAAATATAAAATTTTAAACTTTAGGCCGAAATTATGCATGTGTTATAATTTATTCTGGAGATAAAATGTTTGAAAAGCTTTGCTACAGACCGTCAATCGAATTGTTTATGATATATTTCATTTTCAAAACATTAACTCACTCCTATTCCAAATTACGGCGAGTTGTCAATCTCTTATGCATTTTACTGTCAAAAAATACTAGCCGAATTCTGGGATGTTTGCTCAAAATGCTTTTGACGAAAGGACCAAACGTGCAAGAGAGAGAAATTAAGACGATTAACCGAGTTACCCTAAACAGCCAAGTAATAGCCTCAAAAGGCGGTGACCCAAAGGCAAAACAATTTGTCTGGAAATAAAGACAATAATTTCGGATGTTTAAGTTAATCAACGTGTCAAGTTTGCTCGGTTCTAAATTCACATACCATGCACAAATTGGAAAATTTGGAAACTTTATTAAGTTGGAATTTCTGTCTGTGAACAGAAAGTCGCATGTCACTTTATTCATGTATGTTTAAAACAAAAACTATTACTCATATTGCCCGATTGGGATGTGGGCTGGGATACACCAAGCTTTAAATCGGCAAAGTTTATGCCGTCCGTTAATAAGATCAGATCACAAGCCCAGACGCATTTTAATTTATGCAGCAATTTGTCATTAGTTTGTTCAACAGATTCGCCAAGAAATTTTGAAAAGTACTAATTTGAAGATGTACAGTAATATGACAAACAGGCGATGTGTAATACATATTAACAAATTGGCATGATCTATCTACCAGCTGCAGCCAAATAACAGAGACAGTTAATATCAACGTTTAATGGTAGTCGGTTAATATGCGTGTCGTTATTTAGTAGTCTTAATATTTACTATTAATTACAAAAAAGTTTTGTTATATTAAAATTTTATTCTGTTGCTTGTTAAAGGGAAACATCTTGTTTCTTTTTCGAAATAAACACCCCATTTCAATTGAAACGATAAAATTGACCTGTTTCAAGATTATGTTTGCGTGGGATAAATTTTCACGTTACCGTGGAAAGACTGCATACAAGTAAGCTTGTTGAACAGATACTTTTGATGCCCACACGAAATGCGTCAAAATACATTAACCCTTTTAATAAGAATATAATATACTCTTTATAAGCAATATTATAATCATCGAAATCGTAAAGCCTCTAATTTAAAAGATTACGTGAAACTTAATTATGAATCACGTAATAATCGATAAGTAATTGCTGATTGGTTTACAGTTGCAGAAAGTTGTGCCAAATATATTTCGATCACGTATTCTCTTAATATGATAGTTCAGCGAGTAGGCTAAAAGTGCGTGGAGTACCTCGTTTGAAGTTCTGACAATTATTTTCCAGACAGCTCATTTCCCCCGACAATCATTATTTCCTCGACAATTATTCCCCGACACGTTTTCTTTCACCGACAGTTTTGCGTTTGTCGATAATGAAATAAAATCTCTGGCCAATTAGGCGTTTTGGCAAACATTAACAGATCGAGCTTTCACAGACGCATTATATTCGATAAGCGTTAGAGTTAATTTTACTGATCATAAATAATGCCACACGAACAATTTCTGATAAAATAAATCTTTTTTTCGGAGAAATGAACTGTCGGGAGGTGAACCAGACCCTATTTTTGAAATCTGTAAGATTTTAGGTACGCTTAGAATTTTTGCGTCGCTTTCAATAAAAAATTTTGTCAATGTCGTGGTCACGTGATGTCTTTCTTATTTACATCAAGTCACCCACCAGAACAAGTATTTATATTTGTTTGTCTAGATAGTCACATTTTGCAATACTTGTCATTCCAACTATAATTGAATCAATCAGAACTTTCATAGCATCCCCCTTAATAGTTCTACATTATTCTATTTTCCGTATGAAAGGCTTAAATGTTTCAATCAAAAGAGGATCAAACAGCATAATAGTAATAAATAAGTAAATAAATAAATAAATAATTGTGAATGATACATTTACAGAAGGTCCATGTGATCCTTCATGTGTTCTTTTCGAAAATTCACTTTCTACCAAGGTAGCGACTCTTTCCTCTTCACAAGATTAGAATCATCGGGAGACAAGCTATCCATAGAACCAGCAGACTTTATTCCATTGTCAGCAGCTTCATTACTAGGCCTGGGAAATGTTGCTGACCTTGTGGTTATGGGAAAATTCTCAATGCCGTAAACAGAGTCGACCGTAACACGCAGATTTCGTTTACGTGTAATTTTGGCTTCTTCGAAGTATTTGTGAACACATTCTGTGCCATAATAGAGATTGAGTAAGGCGGGAGTAGTGAGAAAATGAAGATCAAAGTACAAATATTCTGTACGCATTATGTAAGGCATGTACCTTGCAGGAATGTCTCCAGCTCTCGTGAAAACGAATAATCTAGAGCTGTCCATCCTGCTGCATTCTTGACATTATAATGTATACCACTTTCAATTAAAAACTTGACCACCTAAATGTTGTATTGAATATACAAGATCATATCATATTAATTTAGGTCTCTTGATAAACAAATTGAAAATTGTTCGTGGTAAGTAATTACCTGAAAACGATCCCATGCAGCAGCACTTCAAATCGAAAATATATTTAGCACATAATATATTCACATATACATAATAGATCACGATGAATACATACAAGTCAAAATAGATTGTACTCACTAATGTAATGCCGTATTTCCATCATGATCAGTTTGATTAATATTTGCTCCGTTTCCAAGAAGAAACTAACAATAGGACATCAATCATTAGCAATCATTAGAAGGCATAAATTCAAAAGCAAGCATGCGCCTAGTACTTACTTTAATTATCTCGATATGACCTTCTTTACATGCCAATATCAACGCCGTTTGTCCCTTCTTATTCGCCATATCCACGCTATCTGGAAATACCGAGACAAATAACTTTACAATCTAACGTTGAGTAGAAAATAAGTTGTCATGGCATACGAGTATTTCAATAATCAGCTTTATAAATACCTCCAAGTAATCGTATTGTGCAGCAATGATAAGTGTCGTGTTATTCTCGAAATCCTATTCAATAACCCAATTCGAAGATAACATAATCACTATTATTAGCTTAGGTTTGTTTAACACACGACAATCAACGTCCCGCAACCCAGTCGTTTATATTTGTTCTGAAATCACTACTAGTACATACTCTGGAGATTTCGTAATCTTCATGACCGTTCTGTAATAAATATTCTACGGTAGCCGTATGGCCATACCTAGTGGCGTACATCAACGTAGTCCTACCGAAACCCAAACGTGAATGATATATAAACTCATGTCTGATATGCTTTTCATTCAGCTAATCCTACCATCCATTCTCTGAATCATGATTCTGTAGATTAGTCTTGGTACTAAGTCGCTTGACGAGTTGTAGATTACCCTCACAGGCAGCCCTTCGAAGACGTCGTCGGGGATCTTCCAGTGGCATATGATAGAATACTAATAATAGAGAATATATTGGGCATGCTGCGACAAACAAAAAACGAATGAATCTTGACGTCACTAGGAATTAGAATTGCAGGGGTTATTATTTAAATTTGACCGCAGTCTGTCACAACACGTGTTTACAACAGAGCAACAAAATCACGATGTCGCATAGAGATCGAATCAATGGGCAAAACTAGCAAATAATCTAATCCTAAAAACCAGTTAATACTTATACTAATACTAATACTAAAGGCATAGATTATTCCTCCTTGAAAAGATTCGGTCAACATTCGCATACGAGGCTTTTCTACCCTAACTCTCATGAGTTATTTTTTCTCGCCAGATAGTCAGTTTGATAAAGCAAAAGAAACAAAAATATTTTTGCCTCTCCCTTGCAAGTAAATTAGTTTATATAATCAATTAAAATCGAGTTAATCATGCTTGTACCATGCCATAATAATAAGAATTTCACTTATGATACGACGACAGATCACATGGCGTCATCACTCGTGCTTGGACTGATTACTATATGAACGGTTGCAACTCAAAATTTACCATTAAGGCTATTTTTGGATACCACAAGACAACGAAACGGTTCATAAGCATGCAAACTTCTCTCATCCTCATTTGTATTTTCCACATGACGGAGCATTATCTGTCAAATTATCGTCACGACTCTTTATCTTGTCTGTCTATACTGCGACTCAATCACGATGGTCGTTTCTAATAAAATTTTAACACTTCCACAATTCGACTGCAATTTTTCCCATTGTGGAAAAAATGATCGCATTATGCATCCCCGACGCTCAAGTTGCATTACAAAATCTAGAATTTCATTTCAGAGCATGCAAGTAAATTGTTTGAACTGTTAGACCGCATACTTTCTAAGCGATGGTAAATTTAACTCGGTCTACAGCGTACAGGTAAAAGTGACGTTTACAAGAAAGGAAAAACCAGATACTGATACATCTGAGGAAGCAAACGTTCGAGAAAACTCCTTGATAAGGTAACAGTCTATTAGAGGAAAATTTCTTTTCTGAAAAAATGGTCTCATGTTATCATTTTCTATTATAATAAAGGTCTCATAGACTGCCTTAATATTAAGTTGTTTTTTTTAGAACAAATAATAAAGTTTTCTTGTTTTATACAATACATATTGTCTAGAAAACTGCAGATTGTTATAATAATAAGGTGACCCGTTTTTGAGTGAGTGGCTTGTGAGAGGAAACTATAATAATAATAAGGGAAGATGGTGTAATTATAATGGATAAGAGACAGAAAGAGTTGGATAATATAGGTAGAAGTCATGTTGCATTCACACCATATGCATAATTGAAAATTTTTGTCCTCATGTTCATTAACACCTTTTTTACATGTAAAGTTTGGAGATTTTACCCAAACTGTTGTATGGACCAATATGTGAATTTTTGGTAGTAGTAGAGAAATAATGATATCAACGCCTGTAAATAAGCTTATCTCATTAAACTCACCCAACATTTCAATAACTGCATTTAAAGGTGATTTGGGTACACTTTGATTATAATATCATATGATTGAAAGTAGTTTCTAAGTGTTGTTTTTTGTTGCATACCAATTTTGTTTCATGCTTTCCCCCTAGTGTTTGGTTTAGTACTCTTGTGTGAATAGACTGTGTTGATTGCAGAGAAAGTTTGCACTCATCAGAGGTTCAGGTCATGACTATGAATTTAATATAATTTACAATGCGTAACAAAAAATAAAAGAGATACTTTCCCGTTTTTTTAACGCTAAGTACATTTTCATCGCATCTTCTCATGCACGTACTTTTCCTATTTTATAATTCCTTTATTCTTCATTC